>BSSO01002798.1:0-18175 GCA_030267885.1 Mesembryanthemum crystallinum
TTGGGTTTGAACCACATATTGATCACCCTGACCCTTTTGGTCAAAACTAATCATATGAAGGAGTAAAGTGCTTCCAACAAACAGTTCTATTCATCACAAGAATCAAACCCTCAACCTTGCTTAAGGGATGAGAGTGTTGATTCTGTTGAACCATTCACACCAACCACTTGTTATACTAATTATGAATAATACTCCTAATAAATTATTATTTTTTGTTTTTGTTTTTTAGAGGGGAATAATACTACTAATTATTGTGAAACAAAACAGATGACTACTGCCAAAATTTTGTAGGATAATCATAATTAGTGGGTGTGTATTGATATTTGTTGGAGACTATTGAGTTCTATCAAAATCAAGACGTTAAAAAATAAATAAAAAAAACTCTAAACCCAACAAAATTGTGATGGAGCTGTGTGTTCAATTTCTCAAAACACTCGACTCTCATCTCTTTTACACCAATTTGATTAGAGTCTAAACGAATTTAGAGCTCTTTTATGAGTATGTCCGGGTCTAGAGGAAAAGTTTGCCCAGCAATTATGTGGCTTTTAGCGGAAAGAAAACTGTTAGCTTTTGGCTTTGCGTTGCCTTGTTACACTAGCCATTGGTTAATAGCAATTTATCTTTGTTTTGACTACTAACGTATATTGTACCGGGAATATTTTACAAAAATAATAATATACCGAGTACTTGCAAAATGGTTGCTAGTAGAATTGGCCGTAGGGTTGGATTTCATGAAAAAAATGAGTTTAATTTTTACTATTATTGAGCTTGTTTATACATGCGAATCCAGGTTTAACTTTGGTGAAAAGGTAACATATATACGTTTCATATGTTGCACATTTTAATCTTTGTAAATATGGAGTTGTAATCTTGTTGTATGTGTGCACAATAATCGTTTTTGCCTTAGTTCCATAATCCATAACCAGTTCCTCCGAATGCATGAGCAGCACCCCTGCAAGCTCCATATTGCACGTATCTACAAAAGCATTCCAATAATTTGCTTGTTCATCGCCGATGGTGTTCATCTTAATAATTGTAGATGAGATATAGTATATGGTTCACTTCTGATGTCCCAAATACAATGTCAATTTCATCTAAGTTTCTCCAAGGTCGATTATTCTATCGAACAACCATTTAATTGCACAACTATGGTCCAAAGATCGGGATTTTGTGTTTCAATTTGGTTTATATATCTAAGTTCTTTTCATTATCTTAACTTAAAAATTTGTGTGCGCTAACACCAAGAACATAAATGTTGTTAGTTTAAAAGATTGGTGTTATGGCCATCATTTCTTACTTACGATGTAAAACCCTGTTACTACTTGGTGTCTAAAATACACCAAGTATATGCAAGATTAGCCCATACCATAAAGTGATAAAGATTTTTAGAGGAAAGATTCTATGTTGTACGTAGCTATACACGAGGAAACTAGAAGGGATGGCAATATCAAATGGAGCCATATCCAAATCTATATATGTATTTCACAATGCAACCACATCCATATCCTTCATTGAACATTGAAGTTTCAAATTTGCTCATAATACCAAAATTCAATTGATGAAGCGAGTTTAATTTAGTTTAGTCAATTTAGTTCACTTCCACTGACTTTGATTATGCACCAATCCCAACACATTGACGACATTATTGTTAAAGCTTTGTTCATTTTAAAGTTTGTGTAACCCTAGAGTCACCAAACCTCTATCTATCTCTCTCAAAAATTGTCATGTTAATTTTATTGGGATTGTAATAAAGTAAAAAGAAAGGGTCACTAACCAAGTGTTACCCATTCATTACCTGTAGGTGCTGTAGTTGAACTGAATGTATAATAATAAGGGTGTGTTACCGATAAGAGGGTTAGAATTGAGCACAGAGGCTCTGATACCATGTGAAGGAATCGTCTCAACAAAAGTTTAAGTTGATAGTTAAAAGCCCAATCAATGTTATATTTCCATTTAATCTAGTCTTATTTTAGGTTATTCAGTTCAGTTCAATTCAGGTCGTTCAACTCATACTATACACTTTTTTCTCTCATAAATTACTATTCATTCAATTCACTTTAAATCGTTCAATTCAAAATGTTCAATTTTAGTTCACATATTTTCAATCGAACTGAACACACCTTAAATACGGTGAGTATGGTCACCCATGAGCTAGATTCTCCCCGGTTAGAAAAGACCCAAATAGAAAGACCAGACCTTGAGCTATCTATCATATAGCCCTGTGAGTGAAGAACAAGTGTTACTAGAAGCAAACAAAAGTTAGAAGCAGAGCAAGCAAAACCTCGATGACTGTGCTAACCCAAGCCTCTGTTTTTTTACACCACCAGACCACCTCTCTCTCTTTCTCTCTCTTCTCTGTTTCCACCGCCTCTATATCTGTGTTATCATCTCTCTCTCTCTCCCCCCATTTCAACTCTCATTTCCCAAGAAACACAGTTTTTTCAAATCAAAATTCAAACAAAACAAAAAACAAAGTCTCAAAATTTTTTGTTGGTTGGGGAGCAACAACAACAACAACACGTTGAATAGTAGAGTATTAGATTTTAGATATACTACTAGACTATACTAGTAGTACACTAGAGGAAGCTAAGGTGGTGGGAGATCCAAAAAAGAAAGAAAAAAAAAAAAAAAAAAGAAAAAGAAATGGATGATTCTTCTTCTAGTTCCCCAGGTCCAGATCATAGCTGGCTTGCTTTCTCTCTCTCCAACCACAATTATCATCATCATCATCACTCTACTTCTCATGATTCTGATACTAGTAATTTGGTTACTTCTTCACCCTCTCACCACCACCACCACCACCATGACCAAAACTTCCACCTCTTTCAACAACAACAACAACCTCCTGGTTAGTCCTCATGCTCTAACAACATATTATTATTAAAAAAGATTGAATCTTTTAAGGGAGTCGGTCGGGGTTGGACCCGGACCGACCCCCTCAAAATGATTTTTTTACGAGTAATTATTACATGGTTCGGGACCATTGTTCTCTCCTCTTGTAATTCTTGTATAAAAGGGAGTAATTTATTTTATTAGTGTTTTTTAGTTTGTTAAAATAGAGTATATATACTAAGATTTTATTTGATTTTGTTTGTGATGCGATTGTGGAAACTGAAAAGGTGACGTTATTGGAGATAACAACGGCGGTGCAAGTGGTCATCATCAACATCATCACCACCATGACTTGTCTTTCCTTGGCGGCGGTGGCAGTGGGTTGCTGCAAGTGGGTTTGTTTCCTACGGCTGCGGCTGCGGCTGCAGTCACCGTTGCTAGCGGTGGCGGTGGCGGTGGCGGTGGCGGTGCTGGTGGCGGAGTTGTTTACGAGCCGGTGGAGCTTAACTCTATGCCGGCCGGCTTCGTAGGAGGGTTTCATAACCAACAACATGAACAACAGCAACAAGGAGGTGAAGGGAACGCAAGTGATGTCAACCAACAACAACAACAGCAAGTGGTTGCGGTGGTTTCTCCTACTGTTGTTGCCGCCCCGTCTTCGACGAGTAATAGGAAGGCCGTTGAGGGGTTTGGTCATCGGACTTCCATCTATCGTGGCGTTACTCGGTAAGATAAGATGTCAGCTAGTTTAGTTGCTGTAGTTCTTTTGATGATTAGGATTATTTCCATTACGTCATTTTGTGCATTTATGCATTAGTCTAATTCTTCTTGTGTTGTCACATGTATTGATGTATGTAATATAGTTATTGAAAGAGAGAAATAAAAGAAAAATTAAAACTGAAATTTATTGCTATGAGATATAATGTGTAAATGTGGAAAATAGTGTAATCGACGCATTCTTGTCTAGTTTTCTAATATGTTCTACTTATAACTTGTTATGTTTATGCTACAGGATGCTTGAATACTCTGTAAGAACTATGTTACAGACTTGTTATCAGTGGGCTAAATACTTTTAGGGCGCTTTGACACCTTGCTTTGTGGCCTTCTTTTAAACAAAAATTGAAAATAAAATTTGTTTATTTTAGCTAAGCAATATTTGAGTTTGAAAATATTGTGTATATAAATTGAAAATGATGGTTTTATTTTAAATTCCTTAGGCATAGATGGACGGGAAGATATGAAGCTCATTTGTGGGATAACAGCTGCAGAAGAGAAGGCCAAAGCAGGAAAGGTCGTCAAGGTAAATTTAATTATACTACTACTATACCATTCTCTCATCTAGTTGTCAGTACATTCTAAGATAACTAAGAAGAAATAATTAGGAGGGAAAATTGCGAGTAAATGTTTTAAGATAAAAGGCGTATTCATTTCAACTGAACCAATATGAACTGAATTGAATGTAGATTGATTAAGTTGAAATGAACACACCCTAAGTGTAAATGTATGTAGACTTTTCCTTTGCGGTGTGTTGTTACTTATTACTACTACTACTTATTAGTCGGAATTGATGTCCGTATGCATCAATCTGTTGGAATAATAACGATGGCATAAAGGAAATTTGTTTGTGCCTCTGCCTTTTCTGATCGGGTTGATCTTAAGCTACTATATGAGTTTTGACCACATCTCATACTTCCAATTGTAGACTATTGTAAACTGTCCGTCCAAGTTGGTAGTATGTTTAAATCATCAAAAGTTATGTTTTATGTATAACTGTCATTGTGAAGGAGTACATAGCAAGACGTAGTTGGAAAATTATCATATAGTTCAATATCACTTTGAGACGTATAACTGATGTATGTGTAAACCAGCCACCCAACTATCCATGATAGTTTGGTAATAGAAAATTTGTGTTGATGTATGATAAATCAAGCACTTCTATTCCATGTGAATGAACACAACTTCACAAGCACTATAGATCTCCTGCCAATTCTAGGTCCATATGGTGCATTGTATTTGTACCCCCTAAATATAGATAAAAATTTGGGTCTATTATATGTACACTTACACATACAAATGTCTTATGTGAATGTACATATGTACAAAGAAATAATGAAGAGACCAGGGTTTGGATGAAACTAGGTCCCATGGTGATCGTTGTGTCTAAATCTACGTACAAATGTTTGATAGATAAACCACATATGTAGTTTGTAAACTCTTTCTCGAAAATGAACACTACAAAGAGTGGTACCACTTGTATAGGAATATTGTGTTGGGACTTCGTTTTAGCTAGTTCTAGCATACATTTATGCGGATTCCTTTCTTCCCTCTCCAAGAAGGCGAGTCAATTTCCCACCAACGTGATACTAATATTAGACTAGCTATTGTTTTTTTTTTGCCTTTAAACCGTTTAATTTTCAGTTCAGTTCAGTTTAGATTAAATTAGTTCAGTTCAATTTTAATTTGCAATGTATTATTATTTCTTAGAAGGCCTAACAACATTTCTCCTAATTATACGAAAACGTCGAAAAGGAAAGTTTCCAAAGCATTAAGGGAATCTTCATGGTAATGTATGTACCTTGTGGATAGTAAAGGCTCTGTTAGATCTTTCATCTTTATGCCTTTTCAGGCTAGTGGGTACCTGTTGAGTTATAACTATATTAGCTCCTCATGCATGTGTTGTGCTACAGACTTGTATATTTAAATGATAAGTGATGAATTAATTGTGGGTCTGAAAAATCATTTTCAGAAATTCTGATGTTTTTTTTTATTTTTTTTTTTTGTTTTGTTTTGTTGGTTATTCTTTATGGGGCTGTGGTTTACGTGCCAAATGATTGCTGAAATGGGCGGACATGTTTCATCATTTGTTGCTGGTACAGTGTATTTAGGTGAGTATTTTACTCCATTTTATTGCAAAATTTAGTATAACTTGAAATTGTTGAATTACTGTTATTTTGCCAATGTTTTACGCACTTTCATTTCATAATCTTTAATCAGCCTCTTGTTTCGGCTATGAGCATTTGATAGACCACGTAGTAATTTCTATTCCAATAGACAGTCTGATATAAAACTACATTCGGTGCAGAAAATTTCTAATTTCATTCTTTTCATATTTCTCGATTTGTAATAGGAGTATGTAATATGTATCTTTTTTGCTTTCGGTTCTAGCATTTTCCTTCACTATTGCAAGATTTTCTTCTTTCGTTTATTTTGAAGAAGCACAATGGGGGAAAAGACATGTAGGTCCTCTCAATAAGTGATCATTTGTTAATCATTCTCCCAAGGCGACAAGTTTGTTATTTTTGCATGGATCATTAGCTCTTTACGTGTTCGTCCATCAGAACGAGCAAGGGAAAATCTCTTGTATATTGGTCTCATATTTTTATATGATTTTAATGATAATATATCCCTTCATAATTAGGTGGATATGATAAGGAAGAGAAGGCTGCAAGGGCATATGATTTAGCTGCTCTTAAATATTGGGGTCCAACCACTACCACAAATTTCCCGGTAAGCCTTTTTGTTTTATTAGGCTACATTTTTTTTACCTCCCCTTTTAAATTTTATTTGCTCTATTTTATTTTTGGAGGATTTTTTTTCACTCACAATAATATCACATTTGTCAATGGTTGCCGAAATTAGATATCTGACTATGAGAAAGAGCTAGAGGAGATGAAGAACATGAGCAGGCAGGAGTTTGTAGCTTCGCTACGAAGGTGTCAAATAGTATACTTTTGCATAACATTTTATACATGAGCAATTACTTGAAATTCATGTATCTCTGATGAGTTACCTACCGGTGGTGTTGCATTTACAGGAAAAGTAGTGGATTCTCTAGAGGTGCATCAATTTACAGAGGTGTCACAAGGTATTTCTTTCAGCAACTTTTTTCCTATCACATTTTTCCTACAAAATGTTACAAGAGGCCGTTACATGAATCAAAAGTAATTTTCCAATTGTGTTATACACGCGATTATTAGGCATCATCAGCATGGAAGATGGCAAGCAAGGATCGGAAGGGTGGCCGGCAACAAGGACTTATACCTCGGAACATTTAGTGAGTTCACATTTCTTTTTCACTATTGATATCTTGCTTAATCGTAAACATTATACCCTACATTACACGGACTCCGGTTATGGGCATTAAACAAAAATTATGTAACTGCGTTATTTTATTTTTGCGTGTCATCAATTTGTTATGCAATATGTATTGTATAGGCACCCAAGAAGAGGCAGCGGAGGCCTACGACATAGCGGCCATAAAATTCCGGGGCCTAAACGCGGTGACCAACTTCGACATAAGCCGCTACGACGTGAAGAGCATCATTTCAAGCAACCTCCCTGTAGGCGGCATGTCCAACAAGTCGTCAAGATCATCATTCGACCAAGCCTCAGACGACATCAGAGCCCTCGAAGGGGTCAACAAGTCGGACAGCCAGGAGCTCCCCTCAGTACCACCACCACCACCATGCTTACCTCTTATACCCTCCACCAATCTCAACTTTGCAATACCCATCAAGCCTGACCCGTCTTCACAGAACTACCACTGGCCCAGCACACTCGGGCGGGTTGAAAACGGGGAACCAACAATCGGGTACGGGTTTTTGGGTGGTGGGGGTGAGTACATTCATCAGCAACCAATCAGCGGTGGCAGTGGCAGTGGCAGTGATGGAAATAACGACGTCAATGAAGGGTATAATGGGTACGATAACGGTAATAGTAGTAATAGCAATAGCAATAGCAACAATTGGATTGTTACACCAAGTATGCATTCATTGCAAAGTCCTCCCAAGGCCAATCTATCAGCTCTGCAGACACCAATTTTTGGCATAGAATGATTTGAGGAGAGAGAAAGAGAGAAAGAGATCAGGTTTGTCATGTGGGTGTTGTTGTTGTTGTGAGGGAATCAGTGCCAAATTTTTCAGAGTTTTTGCAAAGGGGGGTTGGGTTGAATTTGAAAAAGGTTTATTGTAAGGGCGTGTTTGGGTCTGTGGAGAATGAGGACAGATGAATAGGGTTGAATTAGCTTTTGCTTCTTTTTGATTTCTCAATGTCTGAATATTTTGGAAAGACTGACAAATGTTTTTCACAGGCTGACGTTTAGAAGTTTGCTGACTCTGTCTGTGTTGTCTGTTTTAGAGTCATTTAGTTCAGTCCCGTGGCGTTTTCTCTATGATCTCTTTAGCCTTTGGTAGTTTTTTTTTTTTTTTTTGGATTTTCTTTGTTAGGATAATTACTGGTGTATGAAATTTCATTTTCTAGTTACTCTATATATATATAGTATGAATTATTGTTCTGAACAGTTGTAATTGTCCTTTTTAAGTTGAATGGTGCTTTAACCGAGATATACTCCATATGTGAGCAACTTTAGTTTTGGTGAATGCTGGAAAGAAAAATACTGTAGCATGTTCTTTGCTCAGTAATGGTTTCTTTTCCTCTACTTTTTGGAGCTGGATTTTGCGCCATTTCAAAATCAATGTTATTGTGAAGAGTTGTAAGAACTGCTGGTAGTGAATAAAGGCCTAATTAATTCAAACATCAATTCAATAGTGTGGAGAGAGTGAAGAGACATGGTACAGTTTATCAGTTTGGACTTCGGAGAAGCTGGACTGGTTAGCTTTTGTTGCTAGCAGTAGGTTATTCCACGGCTCGAGTTATCGAGGAGGGGAGCTGTGCTGCATGGGATGTTATACGGTTTCCCCTATCCTGGTTCCTGGTTCTCTTCATGATCTCTTTTTGTTCTAGAGTTCGTTCACATGAGGTCTAAAGATCTGTATATTACATACGTATGACGAGAATTAAGATCTGTGATATAGGTCCGGTTCATTTTATGTATTTAGTTCAACATGATGTAGTTGATATAACATAGTTATCGTACTTCTGAGCTTATTCTAGTCGCGGGCATGTGGGGAGAAAGGGAAGGAGGAGCTCTTAATTGTGTTATGTTCACTGATATTCACCAATTTTGCTGTTACAGTGATCAGTACAATCTGCAGCCTTTTGAATGAGATCCATAATCACAGAAGCAGTGAAAGAAATGTTCTTTGAACCTTAAGAAATGAGGGAACTACATGTGTTCTTGTTCAGTCATCAATGGAAGAAGAATATGCCCTGTTTATACAAATAATGGTAACTTTTCAATGGGAATTTCGAATGCTAATTAACACTCTCCCTACAGATCCCAAAAGAATTAGCACGACCCAAAGCCTTTTGCATCGGCCTCAAGGTCGTAAATAATCGGTATCCTAAGACGAAGAGGACCCATCAATTCATCCTGTGTATGAATCTAACTTCAAATCAATGCCAAAGCTTCAAACAAAAGCCTGAAGGAGCGACAGATGATCTTTTGCTTGAGACTATCTCCCCAAAAGTATCTAGAAGCTGTTCCGAGAGCGATGCAGGATCATCAATTAGGGTATCGACAAATGCCTTGACAATCCTAGTTTCCTGTGGGGTTGCCCTAATGCTATACCACGTCAAAAACTTCTGCCTGAAGCTCTTGTCAATATGGCCATCGCATTCGAGCCAACGAATCACCTTTATGTAATACTCCAAACTCTCCCCTGAAGGGCCGTCTCCTACACATTCTGCGTCTTCGCTTGCCAAGCTTCTTTTCTTGCCCTTTCCTGACCCGTCTTGATTCTTGTTATTGGATTTCAAGCCTCCCTTCTTTGCGAGCCCGTCTTTTGAAGTTTCCAACTTGCACGGGGTTATCGGTAAGGTTGTCTCTGGGCCCACACAAGGTGGCAATGGTAGTGGATCAGTCTTCTCAGAGTTGTTCGATCCATTGTCTGTGCTCATTGCTTCAGCGGCTTGACCATCTGATGGGTGCTTCACCACAGGTTTTAGGCCGTCGGATTGACGCGTGGACCCAAATTTCCCTGTCACGTGCTCCTCATCCGATGCGCAAGAAGGGAGTTGATCATGACTCGCGTTGGTGGAGTTGACTGGCTCGTTAGACGGATTTGGAGTGACTGCCTTCTTGTTGGTCTTGTAGTAACTGAAGTAGTTTTCATCTTTGTTTTCATTCAAGTCACTACATGGCGCAACGTTATTTGTTTCGTCTTCCACAGAAGAAGGATTCGAAAGACTACTGCAGTTAGTATTCGGGCTCTGACTTCTTTCTAATGTTTGGTAACGCACCGAAGTGCATGTTGTTACTCTGACTTCCGATGAGCTCAGCTCTTTCATGTTAGCAAATGAGACAACCTTGAAAACATATTCAGTTCCGGAAGTGAGTCCTGAGACTATGAACCTTGTTTGTGGGGGACGCAATGTGCAAGTTGGCTCCGCTGTTTCTTTCTTGTCGTCAGCCTTGCGATGCCACAGTGTGTAACCTACATTGTTTTCGGGTGTACTATCAGGACCCAAGACCACGGTCACTGATGTTGCATTGATGTCTTCAACTCTGACGATGCTCGGAGCATTCATCTTTGAATCTGCCAACAGAACATACATACTTGAGCAATCAGAAAATTTAATCCCAGAAGATCTTCAGGGGAGGAAGGCTAAAAGAACAACAATTCGCATGTAACTTTAAGAGATATAATCTGTGGGCTGACATGCCATAAAACACAAAAATACCCATATTTGAGTTAGTATGGCTTTTGTAGTTCATCAAGGGAATTTCAGACGTTTTACTTCGTGTTGCTGACAAGTCAGATATGTAATTATGTATATAATATGTTGTATATGATTTTTTTTCTTTCGTTTGGGGGGGGGGGGGGGGGAGCAGAGAGATCAAGCAAAACAGAACAATTTACACAGTGCTTAGGCCCTTTACATTTCAACTGAATGTGCAGAGAATTACATTGACCTGAATGAATAGTATTTAGTGAGAGAAAAAGTAGATTGCAAAACTGAACTAATAGAAAACTTAATGGTAATGACGATATGAACAAGGCCTCACTATAATTGCTTGATTAGTTGGATAATGATAGTGTCCGCACCCACTGACCTGGACATAGGATAGTGCCAGGAGGGATGGACCAAGAATCAGCCTAAACTCCTGGTTGAGGACCATAATTTGATCCCTCAACCTCAAAGATGAAGAACAGGACCTCGAGCTATTTCGACACCTTGGTTAGCATAGTTACTACAGTAAAGCCTATTGGACCTAGAAATAACTCAATCATCAAATTCCCCCAACTCACAAAGCAAAATAAGCGCAGCAAATAACATCACCAGCAATCTTAAGAAACCATGAAGGACATCAAATTTATCATCCTTGACACCAAATCCGGGGGAAAAGAAGGAAAGGATGCAGAAAAAGGAGAAGTTTCTTCGCAAAGAGATCAGGAAAAAATTTCATCAAGAATATAGTATCTACAAGGGATTTTTGATGGAATTACCTTGGTGTATTGGCGTGCAAGAAGTCAATGCATCAAATGATGCCACAGCAGAAGCACAGAGACTCTGAACTTCTTGTCCTGAAGATAGCCTGTTGACAATACCTCTACTTATCTTCTTAACAGGAACACCAGTTATGGTCCCTACTTCTGCTTCAAGCTGCTTGATTGCCTCATCCATTATTTTAGAAAGCGCCTGATATTTTTTTGTTCCAGACAGCAGCTTCTGGCTCAGGGAGACACGGTAGCATAGGATGTCCACCCGTCTGGTGTCCTTTGCAACAATTAGCTGTTTTCTCCAGCATCTGGATCAAAATTCAGATCAAATTTAAACCACTGTTAACTCCATTCACTAAATTGTTGACTAAAAGGGTAAAACAAGGGTTAACCAACAATGACACAAACAATTAACGGTCAGTGTAGTTTAAACCACTAAAAAGTGGAACTGTACATACTCAGATAGGCAAGGAAGAAAACCTAATGATGATTAATTATCAGCTTTATCTTGACAACCCGTACAGTGTATTTGGTAGCTAGGAAGTGATTGGAAATGAAAGGAAATTAAAAGGTCTTCCCATGTTTGGTTTATAAAAGTGATGAGAAGGGAAGAGATTCGATAG
The DNA here is from genome assembly GCA_030267885.1 of Mesembryanthemum crystallinum. Classification (NCBI taxonomy): domain Eukaryota; kingdom Viridiplantae; phylum Streptophyta; class Magnoliopsida; order Caryophyllales; family Aizoaceae; genus Mesembryanthemum; species Mesembryanthemum crystallinum. The sequence continues at coordinate 11,798 of BSSO01002798.1, forward strand.
GAAATCCTTCCCATGAAATCTCCATTTTAGTTTCCCACCAAATTGTTGGGACTTGGATAGAAAGGAATATAAAGCTACTATTTCAAAATTACCCCCTTGTCTCCCCTTCTCTTCCTTTTTTACACTTAGCCAAACATAGAAAAATGCTAGTTTCCTTTTAATTCCTACAAATTAAACCAAACAGGAATCGTTACTTGTTTTCCTTTCTTTTCTCTTCCTACATCTTAACAACACCAAACACACTGGTACTGTTAACATCAAGTCCTTCACGAGAAATCATCTATTAACAAAAAAAAAAAAAAAAAGAAACGGCTACTCGGATGCCACAAAGGACCTATCAGATCATGGATGGTCTCTTCCCTTTCTACAGGAAGGCATATCGTTCATGCTGAGACAATAAGTTTGCAAGCATATAGATAAAGACCTGCACATGTAATCAGTCATATAGGTGTTCACATGACCTGGTGAATATAAAGTGCTCTTAGGCTTCAACTCTAATAATATGCATAAACCTTAATTTGGAACCATGGGACATTTGTGGGAAAAAAAGACATGTATTTCCATGTCCAACAAAAGCCGAGAAATGGGCATGACTCTTAATGCTAAGCTTAATACAATTACACGATTAGCGACTCACATTTAAGAATAGCACATTACCAAACGGTTTAGTATATCAAGCTCGGTCAGCAACAGAAAGAAAATCTAGGCTCACCATCTTATTAATGTGTTTACCAATTTAGCACAACTGCCAAAAAGGGGAGTTATTATAGCTGAACTCTCACACCACATAAAGTGTATAAATGTCACCTCAGTGATTTCTGCTAAAAGGTTACAGAAAAGGTAGTTCAACATGAAAGGAATTTGGAGTACCTCCAATACCACTTCAAATAATACTGCCCCACATATCCATTCGTTTTAGGGACCATCACCAACAGAAAGAATTTGACGTTTTTCTCCTACCCTCCTGTGTCCTGACCAACCCTCTTTGGTGTACCCCTCACGCATCTCTCTCCCGGTCCCTTATTCTCTCATGTTTGCAAACATGCACCATCATCCTCAATTTGCGACCTAAAGCTCGCATATGATCAAGTAGATAATGGTCAGGTGGACATGAATGGAAGTCTACAATGCCAATGAAAAAGACAAAGAAAGAACATCCACCCGATCTGAAATAAGTATTGGAGATCCAACAGGATATCGAGATAACATCAAGAGCTAATAAAGGCGGAGGCCTTGTCGGATTTGAGAAGGTCGACGAGTGCTGTGAGGATGAAAAAAAGTATTGTTGTTAACTATGATAAACAGGAACTAAGTTTCGCTCAGGTGCTTTTGACACAGCAGAGAGCTGATGAGCAAATGACCATCAAGTGAGGTAGCATGAAATACAGAAAGGAACGATAACAATGTCGCATTGTTGTCAAGTCAACTGGAAGTCTAAGTTCAGGTTACCAGTATTTTTGATATGGTCAAAGAGGGGAGGAGGTATAACACATTAAAGATAATGGCAAAGCCTGGAGGAAGGAAGAGAATGGTCAAAAGTTATTATTTGAAGTTTTCCGTCCTTATAACGTTCAAACTTTACACTGCAAAAGCCTTCAATAATATCCATCTTCAAAACCCCAACTTGTAATCAAGTGTGTTTCCGAACCTGGATCGCTAAATCTATCAACCTATTCCATATTTACTATTCGTTGTTTGATACACTCTGCTACCATTGTCATCTCCCATCACTCAGAAGCTTTCATAACCAGGAATCAAATCCTAACCTACTTGCACAAACAAATGTATCCAATCCTTTAGACTTCAGTGGTTCAGCCAACAAATGATCAGACATCTAACCCCAGAATTTTTCTAGCACTTCATATTCAGTCAATCTCAGTATTTGAAGTGGCAGCAGAAGCAACAATAAAAGGACACGAAAAAGATCAGACCAGGTGTATAACATCATACAAAATTAAAACACTTCGGTCAAGCTTCTAGTGTTGATATACAGACAAATATCAACAAAGGAAAGAGGTTTCGAATTCCTGTTTAATTTGTCCTTCTGCCCTAAGCATCAATGTGTACAATCACACACTTCTTTGAGAGCTTGGGGACGTGTTAATCCAAAAACCTGGCTAATGAGCATTGTGGACACTTATGAATAGCATCGTGAACTTCTTCAACAACCTGCAGAATTTTTTCTAATATATGCTGACAGGAATTTAATTTTTTTTTAGGCGAGCAGAACTTTTTCAGAAAGCTGCAATTTAGCAAATTAAGGTATCAAATGTTTTAATAGAAAGAGAACATCTCGGGAGTCCCCATAGACTACTCCACTAATTGGTTTCACAGGTGTGACCGCTCCAATAACTTTATTCTAAGATAATATCAAACCTTCAGAAGAAGCCCCTCTTCATCAAAGCATAAATGCATGCCAAGCAAGAGAATTTATCTCTAACCCTTTCCTCAACGTGATAGCAAGCAGTTACCACAAACCCCCCACCGCTACACTTCAGCTAATAGCATAGAGCTTCAGGTTAAGGACATAATTAGTAGGATGAAAAAAGACACATAGAGCAAGAGAAGCTATTTTCAAAATTGTTGATTGAACTGCTAGAGGGAACAAGAAACAACCATCACTGAGAATGTTTGTAAGCATTTACCTCATTAAATCATTCGTCTTCCTACAAGATACACAGTAAAAGCTCCCATCCAGCTGTGCCACAACCCCATTTGTTGCAATGCCAGACCTTTCATGTTTTATAGCACACTCAAGATGACAAGACATGTTACATGAATCTCCTGGAAAAGGAGGGTCTGAGCTGCAGGTCAGCCATAAACTTGGGTCCTTGTTGTCATCGTACTTGTGGCAGATACAACATGAGCACCTCTTGCAAAACGCATCCTCCCTGTTTAACTTAGCCTTGCAAGCAGCATTTTTGCAATATGTCGCAGTGCCTGTATCACCATCACTGGTCATGGTAGAAACATTAGTAGTCGTGACAGGAACACGAGAAGGATTATCAGGTTTCCTTGGCCTCTTTGAAGCCTTATTGGCAGCGGAAGGTAAAGATTGCTGTTCTAAAATCCCAGTGTTATGGTCTCCTGGATTCTTTTCAGAAACAACTTTTAAGAGGTGCTCTATGATTTTCAGCTTTGTCAAACCAGTATATTTCCTCTCCTTGCCCATCTCTGCACACAAGATTTGCAAAATGTCTTGTCGGCTCCAAGATTGTAGCATTTCCGCAGCGCCATGTGACCAGTTTGCCAATTCATACACAATTTCTCTTCTCTCCTCCATACTCAATTTACTGCACTTAACAGGATCAAGCACAGCCCCTAAAGAAAAGACATAACAACAAAAGAGGTATGTCAATGTCATATAAGAAACTTTCCAAGTACCATGAAAAGGACAAGATAAAGTGAAAAGATAAGAGGATCATAAGTCACATATAGAAATTGGACAAAGACAATGTCAAATTAAGACTACTAATAGCCTTTACATATAGGTAAATGGCTTTTTTTGTAAAGATGAGTGATCAAGATTAGGAAACTTGACCAGTCAAAATGTCAAACAACCATATAGAATGAGAAAAGTAGCAAGGACTTTCAGTTGAAAGATCAAAGAAAATCCTTCAACTCCTTTTCAGTAGTCAAATAAACATTTGAACAAATGAGAACGTATCAGAGCTAAGATCAACGCCATAACGCGCATCAACAAGCAGCTGGCAGCAAATAGCTGCAAAACAATGCCTCCAATCATCAACCAACTATATTATATAACATCCAAAGAACGTAGTAAGCCACCATCTCCTAAAAAAGTTGTCCACTCAATCTACCAAACCTAATGACGTTGACCTCAAGATGCCCATAGCTATGCACTTCTATAAACTAGCAAGCTAATTCATGTGAGGCCACAACAACCCTAGATGCCCAAATAGCTCACAATCTTTATCATCAGAGAAATAGTACAGTTTGACATTACACAAACCAAAAAGCAGTCAAATGCAACATAGAACCTCATTTATATGATAGCACATGAAGGATAAAAAATTGTTCTTGTTCCTCCCCGGTTGTGGGTTATGGGATTTGAGGTAGGGGGTGAAATAGATTTTGATAAAATGCCCATTAACGCTAAATAACCAATCGTTGAAAGAAGAAAATACCCATCAAAGAAAAACCCAAGCCCTTCCATTGAGAAAGGGTGAAACCCAAAAAACCCAACAGGCTAGATTCAATAAGAACATCAACAGAACAAATCAACTATGCAGATCAATCAAGAATCAAGGAAAACCAATTGAGATAACCTATAAAAGCATAAAATAATACTATTCTCAGAAAACAAATCACCCAGCAACAAATCAAAATCATCAAATGCAAAGTTGAATAATCATATGCAAAGGATTGAAACAGAACATTTACCCTCAAAAGGAGAATCCATAATTTTTTCCAATTACCAAGTTTAGCAGTCACCAATCCAGCATTTACAAGTGCTGCTGTCTCAACTTTTCTGTCCAATAATCAAACCATGTAAGAAAAACCCATCATCAGTGCCACAAAGGGTGCAAATTTTTTTTTCAAAAAAAAACAAAAAAGATCGAATTTTTCAAACACCCCATAACCCCAAATGACATATGAGATACACAGAAGAGAAAACGAGAGAAAAAACAAATACCAAGATGAAAAGTTAGGAACTTGGGCAAAATAATGGATTCTCCATAGCCTTAGCTTAGATGGGTCCTCTTTAATCGCGGGGTATTCAATGGAGAGAGATAGAGATTCCGGGAATTTTTTTAGAGTTTTTGAGAGTTGAAACAACACACAACACACTCCTGTGAGGAGAGAGGAGAGAGGAGAGAGAGAGAGAGAGAGGAGAGAAGGTGAGAGATGGAGGGGCAGAGAGGAAAAAGAGTAGTACTACTGCCAAATAAAAGTGGCTGCATGTCATCTTCTTTTTTTCTCATCTTATACTCAACGTTGTTTTTCTCCTCTTTATAATTTTCTGTTGCTTATATTTATATGTGCTTATATTTATATGAATGAACATGAATATCTAGTATTTTTTTTTCCTTTTTTTCCCCTACAATCATGACCTTTTTTTTTAATAATGAAATTAAGTTTTTTAAGTATTGATTTGATAATGTAGTACAACTACCTAATCCCCCAAAAAGGAGTGCTTCTCATGTGGATCATGTTTCCAAGGAATAAATTATTTCCAATAGTTCATTTTTCATAATTACACATTATAATTTTAAATTTATGTCATATTTGGTCCTGTTTGTCCTACAGTTTCATTAGAGTGAATTTCAGCTAAACAGAACCTTTGTCATACTTAATTAAAAGGAAGATAAACAAAATAAATTATAAAAAGTATGTCGTATTCAGACATACCTACAAAGGTATAATGCATAACTATATGAACTAATATATATAATGAACATGATTTTGAAAAAAATGAAATTTTTTTAAAATTTATAAAACAAAAGGATATAGAATACAGGTTATTGTTTACCATAAATTACTAGGAGTAATATTTAATACTCACATGTTTTAATTTGTTTATTTATGATCTTTTTTAGAGAAGCCTATTTACGATCTTTGGTATGTGCATTGTTCTGTCGAGCCTACTTAATCTTGAAACAATCTTCTCTTTGTAGAAAATAGAAGCAATTGTTGGGATAACTCATACTTCCTACATAATCTTTAAAAAGATATCAATATTTTCAAAGGTAACTATTTTGTAATCTTGTAATGTAGAGATAATGGTGCCATTCCACGAGTAAATTAGTAGCTACACATAAAATATATTTTTTTTTTCTAGATTTGTACAATGGGATTGAATTTTCAGAGAATTTTGTTTGGACCCATAAACCTCTTCAAAAAACCCTCATAGTAAATGCTCTAGAGAGTATATACTCCATCTGTTTTTTTATAAATGTCCTAACAAATATTTTTTCATATTATAAATTAAAATAGTATTTTCACAAATTAATGGTCAAAATTGGACATGAAAATCTAAAACGACATTAAAAAAAAAAAAAAAACAGAGGGACTACTTCATATATCATTCACGATTAATTAGACTTGTTTAAAAACTCGTATTCATGAAAATGACATGACATATTATAATTTAGGAAAAATTTCATTTTAGGTACCTGACGTTTGGCCTAATTGCAATTTGGGTACCTGTCTTTTCAATATTTTCATTTTGGGTACCTGACATTTTTAAAACTGTATCATTTTGGGTCATTTCACTAACAGCGTTAAAAACCCCGTTAACATGCCGACGTATCAACAATCAAAAAATATTCTAAAAATTCCCAAAAAGTTGTAGAAAATTCTAAATAACTAAAAATAAACATTTCATAACTTTTGAATTTTTTTTGGTAATTTTTA
>BSSO01002799.1:0-18174 GCA_030267885.1 Mesembryanthemum crystallinum
CTTTTCGATACGAATCCAACCAATATTTTTTTGTATTGTGAATCAAAGTAAATTTTTCACAATTTAATAGTCAAACTTGGACACGAAAATCTAAAACGTCATATAAAAAAAACGGAGGGAGTATTTTTTTATTTTTTACAATTCTCAAGACTAAGCTTTTACCATTAGTTTTTAATTTTAATATACCAATAAAATTGTAAGATTGTGATATCATCTGTATGTTGTGAATCGATATACTTATTTTCTAACCTAATTATTCGTCAAAGTTGACAAATTTCGGCCATATATATAGAAAAACATCAAAACTTTATATCATAAAACATAAGCACATAGAGTAGTGGCGGATTCAAAACCAGCTTTAAGTGGGTTCCTTTCATAAGATTTAACCTATTTTTATTATAAATTTCCCAAATTTACCCATAAAAAAGAGGAAAAAAAACCTCCAAAGTGGGAACTCAGCCACCCACTTGAAGTGCCTAGATCCGCCACTGATATAGAATATAGTCTTTATCAATGGAATTTCATACTCGTACTACTTTTGCGTTAAATTTTTGATGGGCCACATACGAAAAGGTGTGTAGACATTTCTAATAGCCCAATAGGTCGTAGAGAAAGTACTGGCATAAATCCTAGTCAAGTTTTGTTTAAGCTAATTGGCAATACTGGACTACTAGTGTACTAGTTCATACTTGGAACATTTCATCAGCTAGTACTTGAATGCCTCTTTAGTCTTGATGTGTCGACTAATAATATATTGGGGAATAATAAAACAAACTTAGAATTGAACATAGTAAAAAGTTAAATTTGGGGCTCCCAAGTGAAGAAATGGGTACTTGTATCATACCCATGGCATTTTAAAGGGGAAGTCATATCACATATTAATCTGACAATCGTTCTCTTATCAGGCTGCCTGATATATCAGGCAAGTAATGGGCTAATAAAAATAGTACTGTGTAAGCGAAAAACAGTATTGGAGGGGTATTAGGTAAAAAAAAAAGTAATATTAGTTTTTGGTCGTCAGTACAAATATTTAGCTTATCAAGTACCATTTTATATACTGCCAATACATTCGCCTAATATATCAGGCTGCCTGATACAATATTTTGTGTTAATCCAAGACAAACTTCATCATTAAAAACTTGGCAAATTAAAGTACTAACCCATTACGTTCATATGGAGTGTTAATTTGTTCAATTCCTCTTATTATTCTTTAAACGTGGGGCAGCTTTATGTTCAATAATTTTCATAATAAAGAGTCCTGCTCAACAATGGTTGAAGGTCCGATACCCTTACATAGTCCTTACCTATAAAATGATCAAGATACAATCCATTCCCATATGAAAATGGTTTGAATTCTTTTTTTTTTTTTTCTTTTCTTTTCAAAATGGCCAAAAAGACCTTCCTTCTATGCGAAAATAGGACTCAAATTCACGTAGTTTCTGTAATCTAGTAGAAGTTGCACCACTAAGCTACCTAGACTCTACCCTCAGAATTTGTGTGATTATTACACTGAAGCATGGCTAATTTTGTTATTACACTTTTTTGTGTAGAGCATTTGATTATTAGTTTCATTTTAGCATTTTTCTTTTGATAATAGAAATGTGAAGTTTTTCCTACTCCCTCTGTTTTCAAATGAACACTTCGTAATCCGCAACTCACATGAGTATGAATTTGGAGGATTTCTAGTCTCCCAACGCTGGATGAGGCCCATTTTGTGGGAATTTGAGACTGCCAAACAATGAGCTTGGAAAAAGGCTAAAGCCCATTAAGTACGTTCTCTTCAGATCACCTTGGGCCGGCCCATGTTTTAGTCCCTTGATGGGCTTTAGTGTATCAGAACATAAATTCTCAGGTGAAAAAAAAAAAAAAAAAAAGTTGTTTGGATTGGTGGCCCAAACTGTACGTGGGTCGTCAGCTGGGACAATTTGAAACCATGAGTAGCCACCATTATCTATTGAATAATCTCTAACTCATCCAAGACCAAGTCTAATTCCAAATCCAAATTCAAGGAAAACTTTAAATTTCGAATCTTTTGGAGTAGCATTTTCAAATAACACCCTCGTATAACTGTCTAACTAATAGAAAAATCAATTCAAATGTGATTTTTACAATTTAGTTTAATTTTATAAATTTCGAAAAGTTGTAAAAAGTCATATCTAAGTCACTAAAAATCGCCCCTAAATTACGGAAAGTCATTTCTAAATTGGTTCGATAATTATACCCAAGAATTTACATTTGTTATCTTATTCATCGTCTTCTTTTTTTTAATTCTTAGAGAGAAATTAACTTACGTACTTTTTTTCTTTTGGACAACAAATTACGTATACCTTGTGCTCATTCCTACCTAGTATGCGCGTACAATTTGAGAATGAAACTATAAGTCAAGTGAGATTATTTTAAAACCATTTGGCATTAGGAAAAGCAACTAAGTTGACTTATATGTTAATGAGGAGCTCTAAGCCTCGGTTACTTTAACACATCAAGCACCAATAACGCTTTTTCATTTTTGAAATGGCAAGGAGTCCTTCCAAATTATTGGTGGAATGAGACTAGAACTTGAGTTATTTATGTGAGCTAATTTAATTTAGGGTGAGCGCGCACTACTATGCCATGCCACCAACTTCAAGCACACAAATTAACAATGGTTGACACGTGGATGGGAGTATTCATTTTTCTCCTTTTATTGAATAAATAAACAGGTTTGTAGATATATGGATAATATAGCGAAACATACAGTAGATAACTGTCCTTGCCAACCGTTGTACTTGCCCTAATAAGGAGGAAACTCAATATTGCACAAGGCAATAAAGTTGATAACTAATCTCTTCTAGCACTTATTGTGGGCACAACTTAATTATGAAATAAAAACCCATGAAGACTTAAGAACACATGTTAATTTATTCCAACAAGAAAAAAATCTAGATTGACATTAATGGGGACAAATGAGAGGTGGAAATGAAAAAAAAAAGGTTAGCAAAGTCGGTTCAAGTGTATATACTCATATTGTAGGAATTGCATGTGGTTCAAGTTTTTCTCTTCATTTAAAAAAAAAATAAAAAAAATAGATAACTAATTAGTATCGAAAAACCCCATCAACTGTAGGAGAATATGAAATAACCCAACATATAAAAAAAATCCCATATCGAAAGTTGGAAAATGGACCAAAATATATTAACAAAATACCCCGCAGATAGGTAATAAAATTTGAACTCCCGATCTCATGGTTTTAGATTAGGGTTAAGGAATTTCCACTAGTTGGACAACTCGTCTTATGTATATGCTAGTTGCTGAGCAATGAGGTCCATTTGAAAGGAGAAGTAAAAGGCAAATGTGAGGTGTCACAATCTGCCAGTTCTGTAGTGATCTCCAAGCCGTCACAATTTGCTCCCCATTCAATTTTTTCCAACAAAAAAGAAACTTTAATTTCATATCATTCCTTATCCTTACCAACTTGCTTATATAGATGAAAAGAAATACAAGGAGAATATTGAACAAAAGATGCTCAGTAAAAGAACGAATAGTGGAAACTTCTTATACCTGTCTTTGTTGAACAAGTTCAAATAAGTTCTTGCTAAGCACATATTGACTCACTGCGTACATAAATATCATACAGAGCATGAAAAGTTTTTCACCCCCCTTCCCCCTTCAAAATGCCTGGCGCACTAGTTCTCGAGTCTTTATCCCAAGATGGACTGGCTCATCAGGAGTGGTTCTCCTTATCATCTAAAAAAAACAGAAAAAAATTTCACGACCTTAATATATATGATGGATCAAATAAAAGTCACCCATTTGAGTTGAGAAAGTAATACCTATAAAATTATGGTTAGTAACAGCTCCCAAATCATAAAGATTGAGTTATAGCTTTTTGAGATTATAGAAGAGAGAGACCTTCTTTTCCAATTATTAAAGATCATTAATGTGTTTTTGTCAAAGACTGACACTTATACACATCTAAATTGACCAAATGGAGTTTTCCAAGAGCAACAACACTTAAATCAAATTCCTTAAAACAAACCTAAATGGATCAAATGGAATTTCCCGAGAGGAACAACACTTAACTCAAAATCGTTGAACAAGAGAGCATAATGATGGAACGAATAAAACTTACAGTTCAAAAAGATATGATAAAATTAACAAAAACTATACCAATATAGGATGTGTTCATTTCATCTGAAAACCGAGTTAAAATTAAATTAAACTAAATAAGTAATAATATATGAAGAAAAGATTATAAACTGACTAAATTGATTACAGGATCAAAAAGATGAAATGAACGCATCCGTAATTTGACATAATGCCCATAAGTCCATAAACCATATACCATAGTCCACGCTACACAAAGATACAAGAAATGACAACTCTACGGTTGAGGAGAGAGAATTAAACCCCACAAATACAATCACAAACTGCAATCACAAAACCCAGATGGTGTGCGTGGAACATGAGCTGTCCAACCTTGGCAAAACGCGCAATCATTGGACCCAGAAAACTGACTTAAACAAATAAAAACCTTCATCTTTTTTGTTTTTTTTTTTGGTTTTAAATTACTTGAATTTCTTCTATTCATATGGCCAATTAGCTACTTTTTTTTTAATTTTTTTTTTGCAAGATGTTTTAATTAATTTATTATTGATGTCATCCAATAGATATATAGTATTAACCTAAATAAAAAATTTGAGTGGTGGATATACTCAATTAGCCAACCTGAAAAGCAAAATTAAAGGCATTATGGTACCGTTAAAGTTTGTCAGTTTGCTTGCTCCCTTTTTCCTAATTTTTCTCTATTTTGTGTATCCTTTTTTAACGGCATAATTTATTTCAAATTGGTATATTTTTGTCAATGAATCCAGCTATATAATTTATCCATAACATATTATCAAGAAAAAAGTATTGTTATTTGTGGCCCCTGTAGAAAAGTGTGTATTCAATTGGGGCCACAAATAGCAATATTTTTCCTTGTATGTTGTATCTTTTTTTTTTTTAATTTAATTTTTTGTTGCAATTTGTATCTTCTTATGCTAAGCAAACACCCATCACAATTTCACAAATCCATTAAAGATTACTTTTCAATGTCTCATCTCTTATCACACCTCTTTAAATATTAACACATTAGTTTTGGGATAAGAGACAGCGCACGGATTGATAGAAATGGCCAGAATTGTACAACTTCATTAACACGTTAATAGTTGGTTTCACAAATAATATGGTACACCAATATATGTTGTAATCCCTCTCCATGAGATAATTAGAAATGTTATAAGTTGAGATAGTTGATACTTTCATCTTTAAGCTTACAAAACTCAAGACTTGGACTCATGATGTTCATACTTTTTGCCTTTATGGAGAAGTTCTAATCACAAGTTATGTCTAAAATAAAGTTGATTAAATGTGAGTCTAGGTTGAATACATAATGGACAGACGAGTCTTTTTTCTCCATATAAGGTCGACCTAATAAGAATACCATATTTATGAATTTTTTTTCCTTTCTTTTCACACCAGGTTTCGGATACTCATCTCTATAGTCTTTGTCAGCTAAACTAACTACTATATGCACGACCCTATACATAATCAAAGTGAATCCTTATTTATATTCATCTACGTTCAAAACCGACATGTCAACCCTTACATATAGATTGTCCCATCAATGATCAACTCTACTCGTAAAGAAAGGAAAATACAACTGAAATTCCATCTTCTAAGTATTTTTCTACTGGGATGGGGGACCTAAACACCTACCAATAAAGAAATTGAGCAAAAAAAAAATACTTAGAAATAGGAATCCAGGTAGAAATAGAGGAAATCCATGGAAGCTGAGCTAGCAGTCCATGTGGTTATCTGTCACTCACACCCCCACCCAAATCACTAGTCTACTTTCCAGTGAGGACTTTTCCTCTTCTTCCTTTAAGCTTTGCTTTGTTTTGCTTTGGCTTTGTTTTGCTTTGCTGCTCTCTCTCTCTCCCTCTCTCTCTACAACACTTGCTTATCTCTCTGTTTTTGCTTCTCTTCATTATTCTTCTCTCTTGCCAGCCCAAATCTTCCCTTTTCTTCCACTTCTTCCTTCTTTCTATAAACAACCAGATAGATAATAAAGCAAGAGAGAGAAAAAAGGTTTTCCTTCTTAATTTGAGTGATTACTTAACAAAGATACAACTTTAGCAAAAGGGTTATATTGTGTTGGGAAAATTGTTCATTTCTTCTCCTCCTCCTCTTCTTCTTCTTCCTTGGTGTTTTTAGTCTCTCATCTGTGGTTTTATAGGATCAAATTATGGCTACTGAGGTTCCTGTTTCTGATGATTCTGCTACTGCTACTGCTACTGCTACTGCTCCTCTGCTACAGCCCCGAGAGGTAATTCAACAAAAACAAGTCTTTTTTGTTTTGTTTTGGTTTTGTTTTTGATTGACCCTTTTTTTTCCCCATGTTTTGATTTGTTTTCTGAATTTATAGTAGTTGATCAGATTCAGATCTTTATGGGTTCTTGCTGAATTCTTGCTTATGATTATTGACTTAGTAAAAATCCTGTTCTTGAAATTTTGTCTGCATAAACTATAATTCAGTGGCTTATTATCTGATCCTTGAAACTGGTAAAAAGATTTGAAGTAAAGAATCAATTCTGTGACCACTTTAGTTTATTGCTGTTGAACATACTTTAATTGCTTGTTTTCGCCCCTTTTCCAGTTCAGTGTGTAGCTATGATAGTAAACAATTCTAGCAATGATTTCATTTTCAGAAAATTGTGCTTATGGATAAAGAAATGCGTTATTTCTAGCAAATTTTGAGTAAACTATGTATGCTGAGTTCTAGACGAAAGCTGGTTGGTAGAGAATTTTTTAAATAATTCTTATAGTATCATGTTTACAAGGACATTAGCATGGTAATTAGTGAAAGAAATTTACTCTGACATACTACTTGAACTATGATCAATTATGGGTGTCGATCCGAGCTAGAGTCTCTTCTTGATTCGGATTCTAGTAGAAGAAACAAAGATAATGGTTGTTGCTTAATTAGGATGTATTTATTCACTGACCAAAACAACGTTGTATGAGCTACTATGTATACTTTCTACCCTTTAATCCTCTTTCTTTTTAGTGAGTTTCCTGCTTTTCCATCCTTTTTCCCTTGTTGTGCATATTGTATTCCTTCCTTGTGATTCAATCTTTCTTCGTATAAGCTTTTTGTTTTTTAACCTTTACTTACATCTTTTTCGATTTATTGTAGCAGCAAGTGGATCAGAAGGAGCCAGAAGTAGGGAAAGTAGAGGAGAAACTCGAAGAAGACTGTAGAGAGGAGAAACTCGAAGAAGTGAAGTCTTCTTCTGAGAAAACCGAGGAAGAATCAAATATGCCTAAAACTGAAGAAGCAGCCGAGGCACAAGAGGTTAAGAAAGAAGATGTTGCTGCTGCTACTGAGGAAAAGCCGAGCACCCTTGAAGCTCCGGTGTCTAAAGCAGAAGAGGTGGTAGAAGAGAAGAAGCAAGAGGAAAGTGTTGATTCGAGTGAGTCTAATGGTGATGTTAAAACAGAAGCTGAGGCTCCTGCGACTGAAGTGCCTGTTGAAACACAAGCTGATCAGGAGCAACCAACTGTCGAGGCTCCCGAGCAAAAGACTGAAGAGAAAACTGAAGAACAAGAGGTGACAATAGAGGAGGAGAAACCGAAAGATGAGTCTGAGGGCCCAAAAGCCGTTGATGTAGTTGAATCAATGGTTGAGAGTGCCCCTAAGCCGGAGGAAACATCTGAAGTGAAACCTGTGGAAGAAGTAGTGGTGGTGGCTGAGAAGGCAGCTGAAGTAAGTTTGGTAGATAATGCTGTCCAAGAGATTGAAAAGGCACCAGTGAAAGAGAACGAAGAAGCTACTCAAGAGGAGGGAAAAGTGAAAGAAGAAACTGAGGCCACCACAGCCGTTGATGTAGTCCAATCAACGGTTGAAGCTACCCCCAAGACGGAGGCAGTTGATCCTGTCAAGGAAGAGGAAAAACCAAAAGAAGAAACTGAGATCACTAGAGCCATTGATTTAGTCCAATCAACGGTTGAAGAAACGCCCAAGGCAGAGGAAACTGTTCCTGTCAAAGAAGAGGAATCTAAGGAAGAGGAGAAACCTAAAGAAGAAGCTATTAAAACTGAGGATGTGGTTGAAGCAACTGTTGAAGATAGCAAGAAGCCGGGGGAAACAACCGAAGCAGAGGTACCTGTTGAGCAGGAAGTGGTGGATATGGGAGAATTTGCCTCCTTAGTTTACCCCAAGTATGTGGAGGAGCAAAAGAACGAGGAATCTTCTCAAACGGAGGAAAAACCAAAAGAGGAGACTAATGAAAGTGTGCCTGAACCAATTACCGAAGCTAAAGAGGTTGAAACAAAGCCAGAAGAGAAGCCAGAAGCAGTAGTTACGGAGAGAGAAATCCCTGCAGTTGAGAATGTTGAAGAAGTAACAAAAGAACAACCCGAGGATGTTAAGAAAACTGAAGAGGTGCCACAGGAAACAGTTGAAGCAAATATTGTGAAAGATTCAGAGGTTTCTCAAGTAGAAGTGGGAGAGTCTAAGGAAGCATTGAACCAAACTGTTGAAAGTTCAGATACAGTTGCTCCTCCAGTTGAGGAAGTAGCTGAAACTGAGAAATTTGAAGAAAGTGAGGTATCCAGGAGGATCAGCCTTGGAGATATGATGAAACAGGCCGAAGAAACTGTTACTGAGGAGGCACAAGTTGAAGAGAAGAGCCGGGGAGAAGATGTGAAAACTGAAGAAACTGTACTAGAAAAGGAAAATGGTATTGCAGCTGTAGTGCAATCAACTCAGAACCTGATAAAGGAGGAAATCGAGAATAAACAGGTGGAAGAAACTGAAACTGAACCGACAAAAGTTGAAAACGAGTGCCAAGATGTGAAAACTGAAGAAACCGTACAAGAGAAGGACAATGGTATTGCAACTGCTGAACAATCAGCTCAGAACCAACAAGTAGCTGAAGAGGTAGTAAAAAGCAGAGATGTCGAGGTTGTTCCTCCTCCTCCTGCTGAGGAGAAAAAAGAAGAGGAGGAAAAATCTTCAGCTCCTACTCCCATTGAGGCAGAGAAAAACGGACATAAAGAGGAAGAAGCGAAAAAGGTGGAAGAAGTCGTCACCAAGGAAAGTGAGGTGAAGTTGGAAGAGAAACCGAGAGGGGAAGTTGTAACCAAGCCAGCTTCAAAGACCATCTTGTCGAAGGTGAAGTCGTCCCTTGTCAAAGCGAAGAAGGCAATCATTGGGAAGTCTCCTTCGTCAAAGACTATCTCCACTGATGCTAGCAAAGGTGATGCAAAAGTCGTATGACAATCTTTTGAGTAAGCTGTTTTTGTATCATATTCAGGTGTTTGTGAACATTCTTGGTTGGTGGTTGTTCTAGTTTTGCTTTGTTTTGCTTCGATTTGCGTTGTTTATAGGGTTGTCTATACACAGAAGGGTATAGGTTTGAGGTTCTCTAAAGTTTGTTATTTCATCTGTTTTTGTTCCTTCATTGAGATTATTCGCTTTATTCAGGTTGTATGAATTAGTATTTGTGTGGTTTTTAGTTTGTCGATAAACAGTGAATTGTTGTTTATTGAAGCATTATTAGTTAAAAACTATTGTTTTGAGTATGAATTCTTATGTATAAATATTTTGTTAGATAACATTGGCCTCCGGTTGCATACAGAGGAATGGATTCTTTGAGGCAATATCTATATGCTTTTGTTTCCGTTAGGATCTTGCACTTGCTCATTGTGGCGAAATATGCCATCTAACTCACATATTCACAAATTCAAAACTTGCTCTCACTTTAACCTCCATTACCCTGCTATAAGATCCTACCATACGCATTTCCAACTGTTGAGATATGGCAGGTAGTGAAAGGATGAGCCTACCCGACCCCAGTGTGTTGCTGCACCTACAATGTACTTAAACAACTGGAAAGTTTTGTTGTACTATATACTCACAAATAGCATCATCAACAGGAAAGGGGAAAGCATCAAATTTGAGCCCAATGAATTCAGTTTCTTATAACAATCTCCAGCAAAATCTATGAGAAAATCTGTATACCAATGACTCGTATTATAGAAGTCAGACCTGAAAATTATGTGATATTAGCAAAAAACCATACAGTAGGAAAGCAGGAAATGTTTCTGAGCGATAAGTAAGAAGGATGGAGTGACAGACTGACAGTAAGTCGTGTGTTCTTGTTCTGCTAGTCTGCGACTTATTCTTGTAGACAGACGGATCGGGATTGGTTGCATGGAAGATGACTGTTGAATCTTTTCTGTGCGGCTGTGACAATTTTGGAGCAGTAAACAGTAAGAAAAATTACATTCTATACCAGTAAGGTTTGATGTTTATGCTTTACGAATTTTTGAATATTTAAGTAGTAGGTTTTCAACACCATTGCCGCACTGTTATGTTTTACTGCGAAATTGATTGGTAGGACTTTAAGTCTTCCTCATATGATCAGTTACTATATGTGAGTACTATAAACTGGAAATATATTTAGGTGCAGCCCGCGAGTTCACAATTTGCTGCATTTTGCTATATGCACATCTAGTTTTACATGGTCAGTTTATTTGGCTTAAGCTCAGTCTAGATTAGACATTGTAGACAACTAAAAAGCTATAAAGTTATAATGGGAAGTATTTACAAATAGTAGTAACAGGGGAAAAGCATCATCTATCTCCAGCCTAATTAATTCAGTTTCTTATGTGTTATGTCTATGATCAGATCACTTACTGAGTTTCAGCAGATAAAAAGCCACATCAGGCAGGTGGTTTGATGGAGCAGTACACCAATGATGACTCAATTTTTGTGATGGAAATAAGACCTGAAAATCATATGATCAAACACAAAACCATATGGTACAAGCATAAGATTGGACTAAATTAGCATATGTAATAACTTTGGCCCAATCAATGTTAAAGTGCTGGAAAGCAGGAAATGATTCTTGCTTTATTTGTCTTAGTGGATGAGATTGACAACTAATTAATAAAGGCTCTTAAGCTGTGTATTTATTCTATTTCTGCCCCAAACACATTGGCCCATCACCTAATATATCCACTACACACTTGGAAATGGGGCCCAATCCATCACAAGTGAAGCCCAACAAATCTTAGAGGGCTACCATAACTCAATACTCCCAATTAAGTATTTAGACCCAAGTAGTTAGCCTTCCCCTATTTTCACAAGACAAAGGGAGCATCAAGTGTCCCAAGTCCTAAGAAGTACTCCCTCCGTTCATTATTAAAGGGGTAATTGAATTGATTCTCGCGTGATCAGGTGAGGGATGGATTTCATGACAAAAATTATGAAATTAATTCTCACTTGATCAGGACTAAGTGAATCTAAAATGTGAGGTTTTTGGAAAAGTTTGAGGCTAAAAAGCCCACTTAAAAAACTTTACGCTTAATTGTCCAAAGTGACAAACCCACAAACCTCAATGAAGTTTTTCTATATGGGGCTCCATGACAATAGGCTTTTGGAGGTTTTTAACATAGAGAGGGACGGATTTGAAACAAAGTTTTTTTTTTTTTCTTTGCATTGATAATGTGGCATAAACCAAGACCCTATTAGATGTTTGTAACATTAAAGATATCGTAATATATGTGGTTTTCAAGTTATTAAAAATGTAGAGGACCCGATCGTCGGTCTTGGGCCCTTCCCACGTCTCTATAGAGATCCCCTTGTGATATCGTGAATAAATAACACATTCCGAAATTTGAGGCTCTATACATGTTTTGCACATTAGGCCACGGTTTTGGACCTTCTCGTATGTTGGTGGAGTTTGGCCCCACTGGGTACACAGTGATTATGGGGGACCCCAGAACCCCCCATCCCAGTGGGTTGGAGGCCATTCCAAGCGGCCTACCTTCTATTGCACTCACAGCTTTCGGTGTTCGGGGTTTCACATATGGGTAACAAATATAAGACCTCCGAGGGCTCTTAAGAGCTCGATTCCCAGTCCTATGTTCTTCCCACATCTCTCTAAGGGTACCCATGTGATATCTTGAGAAAATAACATACTCCAATTTTTGAGATTCCAAGCCCACATTTTGCCCACTTGTAACCCACGATTTTGAATACTCTCGGGCGACGAATGAGTTCGGCCTCACTAGGGTTCGTGGTGACTAATGGGGACTTCATAGATGCCTTGGTGGTCCGGGGCTGTTCGTAGTGGTATACCTCCATGTGCACCTACAATTTTCGGTGTTCGGGGCCTCACAGGTTGGTAGCCAAAATAGACCCCCCGAGAGCTCTATAGAGATCCAAATGCCAATCCTAGGATCTTCCCATGTCTATATAGGGGTCACCTTGCGATATTGTGGAAAAATAATATGGTCTGATTTTTGAGGTTCCGTACCCCTGTTTTGCCCATTTATATGCTATAGTTTTGGACCATCCCGAGCGCTAATAGATTTTGGCCCCATTGGGGGGCATGGTGATTAAGGGGGGCCCCAAATACCCCCAAGTGAGTCGTGGACCATTACAAGCGACCTACCTCCTTTTGAACTCATAGTTTTTGTTTTCGAGACTTGATGGATGGGTGACAAATACAAGACTTTCGAGGGCTCTTAGGGGCCTGATTGTCGGTCCTAGGCTATTCCCAAAACTCTATAGAGGTCCCCATTTGATATCGTGGAAAAATAACACATTCCATTTATGAGGTTACAGGACCCCATTTTGCCCACTTATACTCCATGGGTTTGGACCTTCTGGGCACTAGTTGAGTTTGGCCACCACTGAGGTGCATGGTAACTAATGGGGACCCCAGAGGCCCCTTGGCGGTCAGGGCGTGTTTCAAGTGGCTTACCTTTTTTTACACCCACAATTTTCTGGTGTTCGATGCCTCACGGATGGGTAACTATTATAGGGCCTTTGAGGGTTCTTAAGAACCCAATTGTCGATCTTAGGTTCTTCCCATGTCTTTATAGGGGTCCCCATGCGATATCGTGAAAAAAAAAAAAAACAACTTATTATGATTTTGAGGTTTCAGACCCCGTTTTGCCCACTTTTAAGTCATGGTTTTGGACCTTCCTGGGCGCTGGTTGAGTTTGTCCCTCTACTGAGATGCGCGGTGGCTATGTAGACCTTAGAGACCCCCAGGAGGGTCGGGCGCCTTTCCAAGTGGCCTACCTTCTTTTGTACTCACAGTTTTCGGTGTTACGAGCTTCATGTATGTGTGACTAATACAGGACCTTCGAATGCTCTTAAGGGCCCAATTGTCAGTACTAGAATCTTCCTTTGTCTCTGTGGGGGTCCACGTATGTTATCGTCGAAAAATAACACACTCTGATTTTTGAGGTTTTGAAACCCCGATTTGCCTACCTATACCTCACAGTTTTTGAGCCTCCTAAGCACCCGATCAAATTTAACCTCACTAGGGTGCATGGTGACTAATGGGAACCCTAGAGATCTCTCGATGATTCGAAGACCATTCCAAGTAGATTATCTTTCTTTACACCCAAAATTTTCGGCGTTCAAAACCTCATGGATAGGTAATCAATACAAAGCCTTTGAAGGCTTTTTGAGACCCAATTACCGACCTTGAACTCTTCCGACGTCTCTACAGAGGTTCCATGTAATATCGCTAAAAAATCATATACTTTGATTTTTGGTGTTTTGGGTGCCAGCCCTATTGTGTAAAGATAAAAGGAAAACAAAACGAGAACGAAAAAGAAAAAAAAAAAATTCCACCAAAAATGAAAAACGAAACCAAAAAGATGCGCAGGAATAAAAATGGGCCAATATTGTTTGGGCCTGAAATAGACCATCGAAGGGATTGAACATTTCAGAAGGTCTTTAAAAAAGCCCAGAGAGCCCAAACCCTAGCATAAAGGAAACTAGGGTTTTACAAAGTTCGCCCACATTAATACTCCCTCTTCATTTTCTTTCTCACCCTCTGCTCCTTTTCCATTGCCGTCGTCGTTGTGCCAAGGTTTCTCTCTCCTCTTTCTCTCTCATCCTTCTCTCTCTACTTCTATGTATCTTCATCTATGGCGGATCTTGAACCCTAACAAATTGAAATTGTTGATGAAATTGCAGGGCTAGGTAAGTTCGTAAAACTAAAAGAGAGCGAAAATGGTGGAGAAGGCGACAAGGAAGGAGGAGGTTGTTACTCGGGAGTACACCATCAATCTCCACAAGCGTCTCCACAGCTGGTGCGTTTTCTCTCTCTCATCTCTCAACTTTCGCCCATTTAGATTATTAATGGATCAAGCTATTGCTTATGAAATGTTTGTAATTGTTTTTCTTTGCGTTTTGGATTGTGCCGATTGGGAATTTTTTCTACTGCTGTAAGATGTTATTTGTTCATATTGATTGATTGAGGTGTATGAATCAATTGATGTAGTATGAGTTTGTATTGTTACCTCTGTCCCAGTTCTAAGTTGCTCGGCTAAAAAATGCTGGTTAATTTAAGATTTTTGGTTTATGAGATAATTTAGATTTATGGTGATGGTTTGATCTTTGCTAGGGTTTCCAATATGTATGTAAATGTTGTTTTCTTAGCTTGTGAAATGGGTCTGAGATTGGGTTTTCAAGCTTGTTACTTGGCTATAGCGAGACAGTAGATTCTAGTGATGTCAGGACATGTATTCAATATCTAGGGAAACTGGGCATTGTTCATTTTCTGAGTCATGTAGTGTCGTTGTTTTTGGTAGAGGTTTGGAATTCTTGTTAAACCAGGGTTTTTGTATTCTTTGAGTCGTACGATGTGGGTTTAACAGAGTTGCAAGGCATAGAAATGGGGATGATAATAACTTGGTGTTCAACATTTGTTTTTCTTCGAATAGCATGATGTTGTGAACTTTGTGAGAGGAATGGATTTTTTATGTTGTGTGGTAGATCATATTTGCTTGAATTGGAGCAAACCCTATTACTAGTAAAATTCATCTGATGCACCTGTTAATCAAAAGTTGCAAATATTGCAACATTAAAGGAGAGTTGTTTAGTGCATATCTGCTGGTCATGTCTTTAGTTAACCATTTGTGGTCTTTGAAGGAATTAGGCAATTGATATTTGTTGTGTCGTTGATTTTGAATGTGAATGACAGTACCTTCAAGAAGAAGGCTCCCAATGCCATTAAGGAGATCCGTAAGTTTGCTGAAAAATCCATGGGAACCAAGGATGTCAGAGTTGACGTAAAACTTAACAAGCAAATCTGGAGCAGGGGTATTAGAAGTGTGCCAAGAAGGATCAGGGTTCGCATTGCCCGCAAGAGAAACGAGGATGAAGATGCCAAGGAAGAGTTCTACTCTCTTGTTACCGTTGCTGAGATTCCCCCGGAAGGTTTGAAGGGGTTGGGCACTAAGGTCATCGATGATGAAGATTAAGCAGTTGCTTATTTTTTTGCTTGAGACAGTCACCTTAGATAGATTTGAGTTATTCCTTTTCAAGGTGTTTTGGGATTTTAGTGGCTCTATCTTTTTATCATGTTTATGGATCAGCAGATACTTTACCATATGGAGTTAAATTTTGTCTTCTCTTTAGTAATGACTATTATCGAATTGCAAAACTTGTAACATTTGCAAATTTTGCTCCTATTTTGTGGTGCAATTCTCTCATTCATAGTTCCTGTCCATGAAATGGTATCTTTTGTTTAAGATACCATATGATAAGTAGTGTTGTCGATGTTAATGGTGAGATATGCATTGTGTTGAATTCGACAAGTCTTGGTGCTTAGGAAATGTCATGCCACATTCACCATTTGTCCGTGGATTGCCCAGAGAGAACTCTCTTAGAGCTAAATTGATTGAACACTAGTATTTGAAAGGTGAAATTGGAGGCAAGCTTGACAAGTTCATTGTAGGTTGCTTGTGTGACATTTATATTCAAACAAAGTGCATGCATCTCCATATCCAGGTGAGCTTGTGGAGTAGTTCACATCAGTGTTCCTAGACTGCTATCTTACTGGTAGTCATATAGGAACTTGACATGTCTTTTGGTTGACAAGTGGGACTTGTATTATGTTGTCAACCAAACAACTTTGGGAAGTCCTATAAAGTTCTAGTTCTTGGAAGTACGACATTTAGGCAATGTTAAACTTTCTTATTTGAACCGAAAAACCACTTGGTCACAAACTCACAATGAGGTTTCAATATGTTTTTGTTTGATAGTAGCTTGGGGACCTCTTATTCACGCTCTGGCAAAGATTCTAGCACGATAAAATCTTAACTCAGCTTAGACGGTATTTCACATGGCGGTGGCAGATGTTGAAGTAGCTGTGTAGCTGTACACTTTCACAATTCATCTCAACATTGTAAAATCCAACAGCAAGTGTCAACTGGAAAGTCGAAGATATGATAATCTTGAATTACAAAGGTTGAATGAGACCTCAGAGAAAAGACAGACCATCAAGCCTACATATAACCAGATTTTTGCAACCTATAGCTGTTACAAGATTTCTTTATCCAACATATCCTATGAAAGGTACTGCGACAATAGCTACAGCATGAGGTCAGGCCAGTCAAAATTATCCCTTGATAATCACTCTTCATCGGCTTCTATATCTCATCCTTGACTCAAAGTGAAATCATACAAAATTACATCCACAAGGTGCACATTCTCAAGCAAAGCCAATGTCTATTTGCAAAACCTGATAGCCTTCTCAACACAGCACATCCCATAGTTTTGGTCTTTCATCAAGCGCTGATTTGGAGTTTGTTCATCTCCAACAAGGAAGCACATGAAGAAGAGTTCATTGCAAGAGAACTTAGCTTGCCTTGTAAGCATACATGTAACTCCTAAGCTTTCGTACTTCTTCTGATGATTCGTTAAGTAGATGATCCACATAAAGGCATATTCCAGCTCCACTGTAGGCCACAGTTAAGTATATTCGTTTTTACAAATGCAGAAATTAAATAGCAGAAAACTACTAAGATGTACCTTACGGGACCAAAAGGAAGCCATATAACATCCCACCGGAACCTTGGCAATCTACAACAAAAAGTTTCAGCAATTAGAGGAAAAGTATCAAGGTCATCAATTGGCTCGAGAATATACAAGAGATTGGATATCCTTTAATAATACAATCTCACTTACCTAAGCATATAATATAGCCAGAATATTGCGATTATAATCCCTCCAAAGAAAGAGTACCAAATTCGACGTCTATGGTTCTTGGAACTCTGAACTAGCCCCAGGATGGTCGTTAAACACGACAAAACAGCTAACCAGTCTGTTAAAGCTTCAGTTAGTGATGGAGTGTATCAAATATATGAACAAGTGTTCGTTGCTCATGATAAATGAAAATGATATTAAGAAAAAAGAATATAAACATTTTTGCTACATGGCCATGGGTTTTCAATCATAAACATGCCATCAGAGCAAAGTAATTGGGTGGCACGCTAGCAACAGCGGTGTTCAGATTCAAGGCAAATCTTATGGCAAGGGGGAGGAAGGGGGGGATAACAGATAGTTAATTCTAGAAAGTGACTGAAAAGAAACAATACCACCTGAAGAATGATGTATAACCTGCTATGCAGTGCATCAAGACCACTGTTAAAACTTGTACTTCAATACATAGTGAATTCAAGTATTTCTGATAGCCTAATAAAGATGATTTTGGCGTCACGATAGTATGAATTGTTCAATTTTAAGGCAAGGAGGGCCCCAAGCTCAGTCATCTACTTCTACAGGTCTACCTTTACTTGACTATAAGTTGAATTGAGACCAAGCACATGGGAAGATGAAGAGGCAATGGAGCGGGAAGCCCCCAAATGACTCTACTTGATTCGAATGGGTGAGTGTACTTACCTATCTTTCTACCCCACTAGGTTATCCATGGTAATCACAATAGCTGCACAACTACAAAACAGTTAGAGAGGGATTCCAAGAGAATATTGCACCTGATAATATGATGAGCCGTGAATCAATGTCCTCCATGAAGTAAGCATGATAACGCTGTTTAAGAGGAGGTGGGACAGAACAACTTTGTAAATTATTGGATCCTTCAGCACAGTCGATAATATTCAACTATAAAGTTTTAGCATTGGTACATGTCTATCATCTTTCATATTACTACTACTCCATGTTACTACTCACAACTCACAATACCATAATTCGAAAACTATAAACTACTCCCTCCGTCCTTGAATAAACTTTCCAATTTCCTCTTTGGTACGTCCATAAATAAACTTTCCACTCCTTTTTTTGGCCAATAATTGTCACAAGTGTTACAAAAATAACCC
>BSSO01002800.1:0-18164 GCA_030267885.1 Mesembryanthemum crystallinum
GGAGCTTCTACTTCTACCCCTATTTAACTTCTTAGAAGTCAAAAGTGGTGGAGGAGGTGGTGGAAGAGGGGGTGGTGAAGAAGAAAAATGGGGGAAGAAGTAGAAGTTGGGAGAAGCTTGGCAAACGGGCACTAATGTGCTAGTGAGTTTCAAAATGTAGTTAGATTGTTCTTCCTTATTTTTGGCACTAAAAAGTGCATGTATGGATGTGTTTATATGGGAACTAGGTCAATAAATTTATGAAAAATATTTCTATGAAAAACTTCTTGGAAAAAGGTTGTTTGTTTGTAATAAAAAGCTTCAGAAACATACTTGTTCATTGGTTTCAAAAAATATTTGAGTACAAAAAAGCACAAGAGGTTGTTGACATATCAGATATCAACAGGGGAGTAATATAGTAACCTTGAGGTTCGGAGTTCTGGTTTTAATAACTTATATGATTTTCTTTTTTTGTTTGATTTTTTTGCTAGGTAGTGATATTTTGAACATGGTAATTAGGATTGAATTATAGGACAATTAGGTAAGCCTGCATTAGTATCATGAGGAACCAACTCTCTTGTGACAAGCTTATAGATGGAGATTCAAATATACTTGAAAAGTTAGCTTGAATAATGTTGTTATATCATGTTATTGATATATGACATAATGAATGAGATCCCAGATTTCTGAAATGAGCCATATATCACGGCTTGTGAAGGCCTCTGCCCCTCACCTTATTAGAAACCAGATACCTTGTCCACCTATGGTGCATGGCCAAGTGGTTGCTTAGTGATCGGACTAGGTCATCATGTCGATTATGTTGGAATGTACTGTCAATGATGTCTTGGAATGAGGGAGGGGAGTAGTTATTGCGGCCTCAATTCTGGTGACGGTTATGCAGTGGCAGTGCACTTATGTAACATCCAAACATGGCTAGAGAGAGCTTAAATGATCTGATGATACTACCTATATTGCACCTTATTACATGAGAATTAAGCATAGTCTAGGAATAAGTGACCTTCTAGAAAGTTCTTTCCCCGCTTGTGGTGGTAGGTGGGGAGAGTCATCCGCGTTTCACAGAATGGTTGCAAGCGTGTTTGTCTGCAAACAATTGAGTCGTAGCAACTGCAGGTCAAGAAGATGCATAAGTTGATCAATTGCCAAAAAGACAAATAGGATGTGTGGTCCTTAAGTATGGGTGTATGTAACACCCAAGAGCATAGTTACCAAGAGATAGATTAAGTGGTTTGACAATACTATCGATACCACCACGGTGCACCTTATTTTCAGGAGCTTATAACCTTAGAGTTTCCATAAAGCACACGTGACTTGGAGAAGTCCACAGATGGATGACTTCCTAGGAAGCTTCTTTGGGAACATTGGGTGAGGACAAAGCTTTATTGGAAGACTTGTGGTAGTTTGTAGGGCTAGCCATCAACCTTGAAAGCAATTCTAGGTAACATACACCTATTGCTGGAGAGGTGGTCAGGTGTTACCTAGCCCTAGCGTGTTTGTGTGCATTCTGTTTTGGGGAATTGATAGGTAGTTTGATATAATACCTTGGCCTAAGCCCTCACACTTCAGGATTAGCTAGTGGAATTGACTGGAGTACACCCCTGTTCCCTTTAGATGTTTTGCCGTACTCTTTTTCCATCTTTGACTGATCTTTGTCTGCTCAGGCATTCACATCAAGATGCATTTGGAAGTAGAGATGTTTAGGTTCTGCCATGCTAGTATGGGTTAGTATACCTGCTTTCCTGGATTCAGCATTTGTGTCGTTGCAATTGGAACTATACTAGATTTATTACTCTACCCTGCCGTTCTGACTTCTGTAGGTTATTTGATATCATCCTCAGGTTGAAAAAGCTAACGAGAGCTCATCAGGTCGTCATCCAAGACGCCCAAACCTATCTCATCTGCAAATTCCTGCTAGATCTTTAGAGAATGCACTTTCTAATATCACGAGGACAGACATTCCTATATCAAGTCCATGTTCCACCAGATCAGGACTTCCACCAAGACCTTGCTCAGCCGGGTTCAGATCATCAATGAGGAACATGCTACCTCAGAGGAGCTTATGTGCTAAGAGTTCATCCCATGACGTTGAAAAGACAGTTCTAATCTTCTCAAACACAAAGAGATCAGACATACCTGCGGACAAGCCTTCTACTTCAAGGTCATTCTCTCTCAACAAGGTTTTTTCTTCTCCCTCAACCAAAAGAGCATGTTCATTACCAGTTACACCAAATGCAAACTCAGGTTGCAATTCTGGAGAGGAAAGGAATGTGAATCTTGTTGATCATCAAAATGGCTCTGTGAGTATTGTAATTTGATTCATCATCTTAGTATGTGGGTGACTTCCATTCAAGATTTTCTGATAAAATTTATGACTTCCTTTAGTTACTATAGTGTTTTGGTTAAGTTGTTGACACTGAGTACTAGCTTTCATAAAGATATTTTTTGTTTTCTCCAGAATCAAGAAGTGCAACTGCACATGAAACGCTCATTTTCAGTTCCAGTGAATGTCAAAAATTCAAGCTTAAGAAGAATGGGTTCCACGGGATATGTGATGCGCGTTCTTCCAGCGACACCTCATCAGGTCTCAGTTGATCATGCATTGGCCAATGATGCCACAGTGAGAGAAAGTGGTATGACCATAGTTGTTTTACTGAATCATTACATTATCAGGTGACTTTTATCACAGTGCAGAGAGGAATT
The DNA here is from genome assembly GCA_030267885.1 of Mesembryanthemum crystallinum. NCBI lineage: Eukaryota > Viridiplantae > Streptophyta > Magnoliopsida > Caryophyllales > Aizoaceae > Mesembryanthemum > Mesembryanthemum crystallinum. The sequence goes on from BSSO01002800.1 coordinate 2,698, forward strand.
ATTTTACGTGTTATGCCTCTGGTTCCTCTTATTTTTTCTTTGTTCTTCTCTTTTCCGTCTTTTGACATTCCCACCTGGTCGTATTATTACAACTAGTAAGTGATTATCTTTGTGCAGCATGCAGCTTTAATAGAAGCTTCTTTTAGTTTATCCTTATTCGTCTTTCTGGAAAATACCATATTTGAACATAATTTCTGTGTGATTTTCTCTAAAAAAGCTAAAGGTTCAGTCAAATTAATTTTTTTGCTAGTTTGGGATAATGATACCTATTGAGATTCTTGTGTCATTCAGAGGTAGTTCGGCTTAGAATATGATTCTCTTGAACTCACATCTACTTATCTCCTTTTGCTTTATTCTCCTCTTTTNGTGGTTGGGTTATTCTCCTTGTTTGAGAAAATTTGAATCGTTGACTAGGGAAATCAGGAACAAGATACTAGCTTTTAAAACGGGAAATAGTAGTAATTGAGTAAAAAATAAATGATAGGTCAAACAGTATCTTTGATGAAAAAACCAGTCTGTTATGAAAATCCTTATGATAGGGAAAGCAGTGTTAAAAGTAGGTTTTATTATCATGAAGCAGATTATAAGCTAAGTCGAACAAAAGAGAAGAGAGGAGGGAATGAGGTCATGAAGATGATGGTCTAGGAGTTATTAGCATTGGGCTGTGTTCATGAAAATAAGGCAAGCAGAAAAAGCTGGATGTTTGCTGGGACAAGCATTTCCTTCATGTGTGTCAGAGGTTCAGTTATTGAGTCTTTGAGTGGCAAAGGCATTTCAGAAAGGTCCTTGTATAATCCTGTAATTCTACAAGCCCTTGCAAATTACATACTTAGGTCATGCCTCAAAATTTCAAGTGCGCTGAATCTCCAGGACCAGGGCTCCTAAATTTGTGGCTTGTTTTGAAGCTTGGTGGTGGCTAAGATACACGCACCCTCCCTTTATACAAAATCCTCCTGATTCATAGACCACAAAACATACTCACGCCTCCTAGAATTGGGAAATACCACAACTTGAAGCAAGAACACACTATCATACCAAACTTCTCTGACTAAATTAAGGAACAGATATTCCCACTCTGTGCTACAATATGCTATCCACACTCTTTTTATTCCTTGGATAGTTAGCTCGCTTAAATAAAGTTAACTAATTAAGAAAAAAATATAGTGGGTCAATATCAAGAGGAGTGGGAAATGGGAATAGCTACTCCCATAATTAAATTCAAAATGTTCCATATTAATATTTATTGAAAGTATTACTAAATCCTAACAGTAAGTTTGGTTGATGCAATACATTTGAATTCACTCAGATTATTTAAATTACTTTTGTACCTTTTTCCTATTCACCAAGTAAAACCTTCTTCTCTTTCAAGTATTTATCTCATCTATACTTGTATATATTATCTAGTTTCTATTTCATTTTCCATTTTCCAACTTTGGCTATTTCAGGTAATGATGGTGGTGAAGACATCCCTGAAGAAGAAGCTGTTTGCAGAATTTGCTTGGTTGAATTAGGGGAAGGAGGTGATACTTTTAAGTTGGAATGCAGCTGCAAAGGTGACCTTGCACTTGCTCACAAGGAGTGTGCTGTCAAGTGGTTTAGTATCAAAGGAAACAAGATATGTGATGTCTGCAAGCAGGATGTAAGGAATTTGCCAGTAACATTGTTGAGATTGCAGAGTACTCATTCTATTCAGAGGCGACCACAAACTATCACAGAACATCCGGAAGTCACTCGTTACAGGTGAGTTAGTTATTTGCTGAAGCTACTGTAACCTCCACACACATCCCCCCCCCCCCCCCCCAAGGGTTCCCTTATCGCTTCAATAAAAGTCGTGCTAACTGGAGTATCACAACTCCATGTTTCTGATCCAAACCAGTAAACTTTAGATTGTTTCGTAAGTTGGAGTTGAATTTTTCTTGCGAGGACTCACCACAGATGTTATCATGGGCTCTGTTTTGATAAATGCTACTGCTTGTATGCTGATCCACAAGTACTTTTGTGTTTTATTCTTAGTCTGGTAGTTATAATAAAACTGTCATGTGTTGCTACTTGCTAGATTTAGAGATATGAAGAATAGCTAAACTACTGTGATACATACAAATGTTTTGTGAAGTTTAATAGCTAGATTCTGTTGTGAGTGAAGCCGGTGAACAGGCTATTAAGTGCTTGTGCTTTAGATGAATGAAAGGCTAAATTTTGGAGACCCAGATCGACTTGTTGAATTGTTTACATTGCATTTTCACTTAAACAGGGTATGGCAGGATGTTCCAATTCTTGTGCTGGTGAGCATGCTAGCATATTTTTGCTTCCTGGAGCAGCTTCTGGTATAAATTCTTTTCTTTATGTAATATCAACGAGCAATTTCCATATGGGTGATACTTGGGCATAATTTGTTTCTTATTTTTTTTAAGTGAATCTTAGTTATTTAGGTTTTTCCTTTAATGAGGCATACTGTTGTGTCTCTGGTTGACGAAAGGCAGCTAATTCTAAAGTTGACTTGGATGATAGAAGTGAAATTCCTTAAGGACAAGCCCACGGTCTCCTGTTCCGTGCCTCTCATGCCTATGGATTTAATTTCCAACTTTTTTTTTTGTAATCATTATTACTCTTTTATGTGCTAGATCGTGGCATGCTGTGTCTAGGTATTTAGTCTTTTCCAGAATTCTGACACGAGCACGGCCTGCCATCTGCTGGTACTTGCCACATGTCGAGCATGCCTGTGCTGGGCCTCGTGCCAGTATGGCCCATTTCCATCTCTAGCCAGACAACTATCTATGCTGGTTCACTTTTTTTAATTGCCTGAGCAATCAGAAAAGAGGGTTTAAGAAAGTTTTAGTAGCAACTGATATTCTGTACTCCCTCTGTTCACTAATGGAAGTTACTCATTCCGTTCTGATACCTTCACTGATACCTTCACAAATGAAAGTTACACTTCCAATTTGGGCAAAAAATTTCCCTTGAAAGTATTAAATTACCGTTAGCTTTTTCTCTCTCATCCACAAGTCACTATCACCTTTACACCCACTAGTAAAGCAAGGGCAATGTAGCTACTTTCTTCTCTCCTTAAATATAGTGCCCAATAGTGAGTGTCACCTTCGATAGTGAGCGGAGGGAGTAGATTGTTTGGATAGTTTTTGAGAAAGTGAGGGATGATTTTACCCTTCCATGTGAGTAAGCCTTCGGTTTGAGGATTAGTTCATCACAAAAGCTAACTTATAGGGATTTTTTATCAAAAAAATTGTGACTTTTTATAGAAAAATGAGTTGTCTATTGGTTCTGGTTTCTGAAGGATATTACTGAATACCGGTAGCTCATCTCAAATAAATCATTGAGGAAACAACTCCGTCAATGGGTTGAGGATTAGGTGGTAGAGGGAAAAAGTTACTATAGAAAGCAGGGGGCCAAAAATAGAACTTAAAGGAGGTGGGGCTGGACTTCTAAGAGGAAATCTATGCATTAAATAACCAAGATCTGAGACATCTGAAGTGTCACCTTCGATAGTGAGCGGAGGCAGTAGTTTGTTTGGATAGTTTTGAGAAAGTGAGGGATAATTTTACCCTTCCATGTGAGTAAGCCTTCGGTTTGAGGATTAGTTAATCACAAAAGCTAACTTATAGGGATTTAAAATTGAGACTTTTCATAGAAAAATGAGTTGTCTATTGGTTCTGGTTTCTGAAGGATATTACTGAATACCGGTAGCTCATCTCAAACTAATCATTGTGGAAACAAATCCGTCAACGGGTTGAGGATTAGATGGCAGAGGGAAAAAGTTACTACAGAAAGCAGGGGGCCAAAAATAGAACTCGGAGGAGGTGGGGCTGAACTGCTGAGAGGAAATATATGCATTAGATAACCAAGATCTGAGAAATCCGAAATGCACACAAACTTTGGTTCACCTGCTCCAAGAGGCTTCAGTTTTATGTTTGAAATTATAGGNGTGGAGGCATTGCTCAAAGACAAGAGTAGTAACTAATGACCCGGAGTTCTAGTAAAACTTGAAGTTTACTGTGCACCCCTGCTACCCGAACATGATGAAAGGCAACCATGAAAATCAAGTTCTTTCTTTGTATTAGGTAAAATCCCTGTGTATCCCTGTATTGTGCCTTTAAAGAATGGGAGTAGCATTTATCGTAACGCATTTATTTATTTATTTATTTATTTATTTTGTTGCTGGTGTAATAGATTTAACTCAAAGTTATTTCCATGTTCTTGTTTGTGGTATTTCCCTGATTAGTAAATTCCACCTTTTTCCGCTCCATTCTTCAAATGGATTTACTTCTATACCATATATACACAGGTGTCAGATCTTGGACCTCGTGCTCTAGCCATATCTTTACCTTTTGCATGTGCTTTGGGGCTTCTGTCGTCTATGATAGCTTCTACCATGGGTAAGTGTATCTACAAAACTTCACTAGGAAAGTTGTAAATCCATTAAAGTTGAAATTATTTTTATAAAAATTGAGTTCATGGAAGTAGCTCTGTTATTTATAAGTGTACTTCCATGAAAGCAGATGAAACAAGACAATTTTATCCTCACCAATAAACAACAAATATTAAACGCCATGGGAAAAAATGTATTTTGTGTGAAAATGAACATGGGAAGTTGCATTTACCTACCCGGCTAATTCTATAGGTAAGCAGTTTCCTTCTCTCATGGGAACTTAAAGGTCCATGGAAGTTTGTTCTTTAAAGAATGTACTCCCTCCGTCCTTGAATAAACTTTTCAAATTCCTTTTTGGTACGTCCATGAATAAACTTTCCACTCCTTTTTTTGTCCTATAATTGTCACAAATGTTACAAAAGTAACCCTCCTTATACTTGCTTTTAAAGCTTTATTCCCTCATTTTTCATTTTATACAAGAGGTAGGAAGTAATTTTGTTTCATCCTTGGTATGTGTGCATAAAGCAATTGGAAAGATTATTCAAGGACAGAGGGAGTAATTTTTATTTTTTCATGGATCTTGAAGTTCCCATGCTCACTTATAAGTTACACACAACCAAGAATTGCTTTAATCATATTATGATTTATTTAATCTCTCATATGAATATTGATAACCAATATTTTATGGTCCTTGTACATCAACTTAACTTGATATTCATTTTGATTCTGTTTTAGTTTTTATCTTTTGATAAGCCAAAGACAATAAATTCAGCGAAATGGTCACAATATTTGAGCAGGCAGTGCATAAAAACAAATCAAGGACATGTCTATTTTTTTTTTCCCCTTTTATTCTTCTAATTTCTTCTTTCACTCTAAGCATTGGGGAAAGGAAGCATGATAACAGATTAAAAAGGAAACATGATAAATTGTTGTATAGTTTTTAGGCACTCAGACTGTCAGAGGTATCTGTCAGGTCATTGGGAGGTGTCGCTTTGAATTTAGGCAGCAGCTTTTGTTTCCTACATTTTCATGGATAATCCAATGTTCTATCTCCAACTGAACATAAGGATATTTTGATGTTTCTTTTTCAAAAACCTGACAACAATATTGAGCTACTGTCAGTGCTAATTATTTGTATTTATTGGCTTTAATTTCCAAATCAATATTGACTTGTTAATCATCAAAGGGAATCACTTACGAATTTCTAGATCCACGCTGGTCGTGGCCTCCATGGAGTTGGGTGGGTATGTGAAAATAGTTTTGTGTATGTATATGTGATTGTGAGAAAAGATCAGATACATTCCAAAGTTATCTAATCAAAATCAACCAAAACCTACCATTTTTTCCAGTAGTTGGGTTCGGCTACTTGAATATCTTGTTACCTTATCACTCAGTCAAGGTCAATGAAAATATCCTACAAAAGCTCAAAGTTGAAGGCTATCATACCTAAAAGGTCAATTCTTTTTCAGCCTTCCTTTGCCCCTGTTACAATACACATCTGACTACTTTTTATATCACCCGTCGGGTTTCACCTTGCAAGTTCATATTATCCTAGGCACAATCCTAAATATCCCCATTTCTATACCTATAACCTAATCTATGGTCACATATCCATCACGGCTTATGAAATTCTAACTGTGAATTAGTTGATGTTGGACTGGACAACTCTGCAAACCATAGAACATCGATCGCGTCTAGCCCTTGTATAGCACATCCCTTTTTTATTCCAGAAACTCTTAGTTTGAAGTAATGGTTCAAGCTTGTCCTAAATTAGCTTTTGGAGTATGTTAGGCCCAGTTATTAAGGCTTAAGAATGTACTATCCATGTCAACAAGAGATCTTTCTTTTCAGTTAGGCGAACAGCCTAAATGGTTTGCTTGCAATGTGGCTCAATTCTATCTACATATGGTGTTCTAGATGGTATAGGACTAACTCCCTTCACCATTTATTAGCCAAATTGAGACTAGTATGAAGCCTCCATGACACTCTTGTTTCTGGGATGTGTGTGATTATAGGTTGGAAGCTCTATCAGCGCCATGATGGCTTGTGCCTTTGGAAGCTCGCTCACATTAACGAAGGAGGACCTTTGGACTAGGACACTGATATTTCACATTTGGTACACATTAGTTTCTTGATGAGTGTGTTTAGGACTTGGGGTACCTATTTTACCCATGTTAACAAGTGTTCGTCCTCTTCGCCTGAGACAACATCCCATCCACGTGGGGTGAAGGGGGAGGGGGGGTGGGGTTCAAGTGTACCCCTCTGTAAAAAGAGTCTTCTGTTTTTGTTTGATCCTTGATTTGATGTGACGACAATTGGCAACTTCACTATAAATAAGAAGTGCAGACACTTAGATGAGCCGATTGATATGGCCCATTATTCTCCAAAGCCAAAGAGTAGTGCATCTTTTGGCTCCTCTTCTACCTGAGCTATACAATATGAATAACTTACAATAAGCTTTCAGATATCCTTTGAAAATATTTGATGGACTGTTATACCAATGTTCAAAATAATTGCAATGTGAATTATACCTTTTCTCAGCCCATGTGATAGTATTAATGCTTAAAAGGATCCCTAGAAGAGGGACTGTCTAAGTGGTTCCACGTTCGAGCACATCTATGGATGTTTGGATGCTTCTGGACATTGCTTGTCCAATTGCGTCTCTTGTCCTTAATAATATATGTAATTACTTCTGTCAGCGCATTACAGAGGATATTACCTATGCTTTGCAATATCATTTTCTAACTGCTCTTGTTTTCCGAGTGCAGTGAGCAAGAGTTACATATGGGCATATGCTTCCTTCCAGTTTGCAATTGTGGTTCTTTTTGCTCATATCTTCTATACTATAGTAAGAACAACTTTACATGTACTGTACGTATCTTATTTAATGAGTGGCTTCTTGTACTTAGTTTTTACATTTTCAATGCAGCTCAATGTCAATCCGATTCTCTCAGTTCTTCTTTCCTCATTCACTGGATTTGGAATCGCAATAAGCACAAATGCACTGATTGTGGAGTATCTTAAATGGAGAGCAAGTTCTGCTCAACAATCATCCCATAACAGATGGCAGTGGAGGCAACACCATCTGGATCAACATCACCATCTCCAGCATCAACGACAGATGCATCAGTACTCTGCGCATGTTGTAGAAGTAACGTTGGGTCCCATGGATCACAATGGACCACAAGAAACAAGGGTGGTGCATTCATAAAATGCGGGAGGGATAGATGCCAAGTTGACAATTTGAATTTATTAAAGGTACACATAAACTTTGAGTTACATTCCTTCTTTCAACTTCAATTATTCAGGAGTATTCCATACCATACTATTCTATAAACATTGTTCGTCTCTGAGTGCTCCTGCCCTGGTATGCGTTGGTAGGATGTATGTACACCCCTGCAATTGTATACATTGTTTCCATTAGACCTTTGATTTAAATCAGTTTATTTAGTGAGATATTTGATGTTGTCCATTAGGTTCCAGTAACAATAACAGCCACCACCATCGGGTCTGGGTCAAGATTATGAAATCAATGTCAAAAGTTGCCCAATAATGAGACTTCTTGTTTGATTGAAAGAGCATATATCCGTTATCTTCTCAAAACCTACCTTTAAACTTTTATTGCTGTTGCTGTTACTGTCATTTTTGCTTCTACTTTTTTATTTATAACATTGTCTGTTGTTTTTATCAAAAAATACTATTAGTTTCTTTAGGTCCTATTAGTGTAACTTTTATCTTGAACCTAAGGGTTTTACCTCTCTGGTTATTGCTTTGTCCATTCAACACTGCTTGTATCATTCTATGATCTACTTGAATCCCCATCCTTAGATCTCATATGGCTAATTTGCCACACTCCACATCTGCATATACTCAACCTTAATATGAATATGTTATATGGTATACTAATTTTTATCAAAAAAGATGGATTGCTAAGGCATGTAGCATAACCTGTAAGTACTCCCCATCTTTTTCCTAACTCATTGAATAAACTAGAAGGCTATCTATAAACAATGACAAATTAAATTAGATGTTACTTAACTACCCTCTTCATAAGATCCGTACGCCACATAGTTAATCCAAAAAGCATACTAGAATTTCAAAATGGCCATATACCGTTTGAAAATCAGTTTAAGGCACATCATCAGCTCTAATCTTCAATTGGTGATAAACTAGATCATAGGTCGCAAAAATCGTCGCACCTTGTAACTAATCAAATAAATCATCTACTAAAGGTAAGTGAGTACATCTTTTCATTGTTTGTTGAAATCCAAATAACCGATAAACGATCTCACGTTTCCACCTTTTCTTTCACATATGGAACTGGAACTGAAGGAGACACACTAGCCCTATAAAGTGCTTGTCTACTAGTTCTTGAAGTCATTTCTAAAATCCCACCCATAGTCTAAGTGTAGCCATTCTATTATGGAGCTTTAGATACAGGTATTGTGACGGGTACGACATTAATTGTGAGCTCTGATGTTTCTTTGTGCGTAGGCTAAGTAATCCTCCAGAAGAACCATCGGTTTGTCATCCAACCCCGCTTCTCCTCCTGAACTATCAAACACATGAGCAAGATAACCTTAGCATCCTTGTCTCAAGGACCTCTAAGCACTTATGGTTTCTACTTTTTCGTGCACAGCTCCAGCCTATATCCTGTAGAATCTATTTTTTTAAAGGGATTCGAAATTCCACCTTCTTTCCAAAACAATCCAACTGTTCAGGATAGCTAACAGCCAATTCATCTCTATGATAACATCAGATCATTCATATCTAGCAAGTTTTAAGTCTATATGCCAGTTCTCTGCCTCTTGTTTAGTTTCCATATGGCATCAGAGACTCCAATCCATACTGAATTAGTTAAACAAAAGTATTCATCTTATGGTTCAGGTTCACACGACAATGTAGAAGCAAACCTTTTGCGATATATGGAAATGAGATGAACCACTATAAAATAATTTGTACTCATCAAATAAATGTATGAACTGGAGATGATACCTGTTACCACATAAGCATTTGCTGTCTCATCTTGTTGAGTGACAATGTAAATCCTAACCTTATGAGCCTACAGCCCTTACACTTGGGCGTTTGTCTCTCATCGTTGAGCTTAGGTTGAAGATCTTTTCCTATTCCACTTGTTATTTCTCTCCCATGCAATCATCCATTTGTTTCTTCTTTCCCATGCAGTTTACCGCTTGTCTTACATTGCTGCTTCCCATCGTGCATTGACCCACATAGCATATTACTGCTGCTTTTTTTAGCATCACAAACGATGAACCAGAAGAGCACCTATGAGTCTAAATGTTGTGCCAAACAATATCCTCCCATGGAAGACTTTATCACCCCCTGAAAAGTTCTTAGCTTTCATATTAACAGACTGATCTGATGACCAAGTTTCCTAACAGAGTCAATACTCCATGGCAGTTCACTGAAGAAACATTACATACCTTTACGAGCAATTGCCAGCTCCAGGAATTAGTCATTAGGCTTCTTTAGCACTTCCTTATAATAATGCTTCTGAATATTGAATTTAACTCATGTCCAGAGCAAGCCTTGATAATGTTTGTATGTACTAGGAGCTCTATTTCCGGCTCAAACCTTTTCGTTGGCAGGGCTCAACCCCCAAATAGCCTTTATGTCAGATCATTTTCATAACATTCTCCTACAAACAATCCCGAGTGTCTCCAAAGCAGTCTTAGGAAGAGGAAAACATTACTCCAATTGCTTCATAAATGGTATAGCATGAAAGAAATTTGGAATATATTAGTACTACTCACATATGATAGGCATGTAGCGTTAGCAGAGCGACCTTGATTTATTTTAGCTAGCACCGTTCTCATCCATGACATTGAAATCAAAGACCAACAGTTTTACCAGCAGGAAAAAGACTCCCAACAGAGAACCAAAGTTTCTAAAGGCATGAGTATGTTTTTATTTATTTATTTATTTATTTTATTATTTTCCTCTTATAATCTCTTCTGCTATGTGCTGATAACAACAATGGTTTTCTGTTCCCTGTTTTCAGGTGCTCTTTATGATCAGTGTACTGGGGTTGAATGCTCTAAACTTCGTAGAACTGGAAGCACATACTGTAGAGTTTATGCCTGTAAATGACTTATGCAAGCTGTAACTATCCGTTTTTCCAACCTCCATATTAAGATTTGATGGCGATATTGGAGTATGTACCAGAAAGACTTGAATACGATCTGAAGATCAGTGGGACCAGGAAACTCGCGTCAGCTTTCTTGCATGTTACAACTTGACTAGTACCCAACACCACCCCCACCCCCACCACTTTCTTCAAATCATCGTACGGATCTCAAGGCCTTGTAAATTGGAGATCAATCTGTGTTTTGTAGGAGAAAAAAGGATACGCACTTATTAATTTGTTTTTGTTTCCGTTTTGGTTGAAGGGAAATTGGGGGAGAGTGGGGAAGGGAGAGTTTCCCCTGAATGTTTCACTCTAATCCTGCCATACGATTCAGGTGTCTTTGTATACATACACTGATAACAGATTATACATTATTAAAAGTTGCATCATTCTGCAATTTTGGTAGAACATCTACTCTAGCTTCTTGGCATTTTTACGTCATGTGTTAATTGACAATGACCCTTTAAATCATTTTGTTTTTGTAACATAGATACCATCCTTGGTCTTGCATAACCTGCGAACACAAGCTCTGAGAGTTGAGGCCACAAAGATATGATACGGTGAACACAAGCTCTGAGAGTTGAGGCCACAAGGATAAGATATGGTAAAAACATCGAAGATGACAGATAGAAAAAAGAGGGCACTTGTACAGGGATTTCATCATCTTCAGTTCTTCTCCACTTGAGAACTTCAATGAAGGGTATGCCCTTTATGCCACTTCTGTGTCCCGACCCAGATCATTTCGTGTCAACTTGACACAGGTATGGCAATTGCAAGGTGCTGAGTCCAAGCATCACAGGGCTACTAGACTTGCTAGCAAGCTTCACTGTGGTGTTATGCTTGTCTATTCATGAAATTTTCTTACTTGCCGGATCTCCTTTTTGGTCCAGTTGTGGTACCAAAAAAAGATGAAAGCTTTTTGGGGTTAAGGTATGGTGTTGTAAGCATCACTAGCAAAACTCAGAATTAAACTCCAGCTATGAGTTGCCTACTCTTTGAAACCAATGTCCTCTCAAATTTTACTGCATTTAAAAGACGTTCCTTACACCTTCATCCATGGCTACGGCAGCAAAGCAAAGCTAATGCCCTGGACCAAAAAATAAGCAGTATCCATCCTACGCATCATCTTTCAGATTATAGGCTAACTGTGGCTGCATCTTGGCCATTAATTCGGCAATCTTTGGTTGTGCTCAAGTGAGTAAGGCGAAAAAAAAAAAAAAAAAAACAATTATTCTTCTATGAAACAGCCTTATATGTAAGGCCGCCTCATACAAGTTTCTGTGAGAAACACATTTAGGATCCATACTGCATATACAAGCTAGACTGACGATTCCAATTTAGGATCCATACTGCATCCACTCGTTAATACAAAGAGATCCATAAACCACCATATATGATATCACCACTCAAAATCTTGCTCAAGCAGAACGGGAAGGGGGTTGTTGGTAAGATGGCCAAATAAAAATGGTAGAATACTTTGATGGAGAACAGTCCAAATAATGGAACTCAGATTGGCTTAGCTAATCTTACTTTTGTAATTCTGTATATTTGTGCCAAAATTTTAGCTACATGAACTATGATACAAATGCCTGGAACTAGAATTTCCTCATGAAATTGGAGCTGTTATACACATGAACAAAACCTTTTAATGCATAATTAATGACCATAGCGTTCTCACAACTCATCATTACATTAGGCACTGAAAGATGATGAAGAGAAAATCCAAAAGTGGTCATCTCCTAGCCTCAGCTCTGGCAAACTGGGAAGTCTCAACTTCGACTGTACTTCATGTAGTCAATCCATGAAAGACACAAAACAAGTATGCACCTCGAGTTGTGCAATCTCATTAGAGCACAACCCTCGTATTTGGTTTCATCACCGCCTCAAGAAACCTATACATCCAGCGATCTAGCATTCCTGCAAGTGTAACAGAAATCAAAAGCCCAGTTAAGATTAAGAGGATATGAATTGTCAGCAAGAAAGTTCTTCCTATCATATCCAATAGATCAGCTACCCAATAGGATGTGCTAAAAATCTTTTGTCGTATCTGAATAGGGAAATCAAAAACACCAAACCCTTTCTGCCCTTGAACAATAATTCATGAACTTCAACTACTACAGTGGACAAACAGAAACTATTACAAATCCGATGACAGTGTGGGCAGTTCTTGGAAGACTTGATTCACTACACTAACCCAATACTTTGCGAAGCTACTTGAAATTTAAATTTAGAGCCATTAATGCAATAAACTGACAAACATTTGCTACTTTTGTACAACCTTAAAATGACCGTCAAACTTCTCGAATCTACAAGATATTCCATTTATACATTTCTAAGTATCAGACAGTCAAATTAAATTCATAAACTCACCTGTTAAAGCGAAGGTACCCCCTAATACTGCACAAAGCCGAGTAATGAAGTGAAGAAAACTGCGGCGTTCTTCTTTGATTGTCACGGTGATTGGCGACAGATCATACAGGAAGTAAACAGCTGCCATAAATGAGCAAAATAACGTTTAGAAGTGCAGGAAGCAAGGCAGAAAAAGATAAATGGTTAGGTGCTCCTCATGGGGCACCCAAAGGTGCCTCCAATGAGCAAATATTTATTTTTCTTGTTAGACAATGAAGGAAAAAAAAAAAAAAAAAAAAAAAGAAAAAAAAAAAGAAAAACTTATCCACTACTACTCTAAGGTGCACCATTGGGTGCCACAAGAGGTGCACCATTGGGTGCCACAAGAGGGGCACCTAACCATGCCACAGAAAAATGAAGCTACAGCAAAGCAGAAAACCAACCTGGCCATGTCCTATCAAATTCATCCATAGGGGAGAAGTACTCTGTGACAGAAAACTGGTTGGTAGGCAAGACTTCTTTTGATATATATCTGTACTCAGTAGGAACAATCTAAAATAACACATAAAAAGTTAAGTCAGCGGAGATTTAGAATGCTTTTTTGACAGAATCACAACCAAGGCAACTACAAAGAAAATATGCAACTCAAACAAACTTCTCAGCACTGTTACAAAAAAAAAGCAACAAGGTAGTCTGAAGTTTCTATTAAGCACTTTATTCCAAAACCATCATGAGACAATCACTAAACAAGTGTGCCAATCAAAATTACCACTATAACATTGAAGTCGTTCCTTGAGTACATTTCAGCACTCAACCCTCATGAGAAAGTAGACTCCATACAACAATTACCATCATGCAAGCACTATGGAATAAGCAAACCATTCACAGGCTAGCCATCGTTCAACATTTTATTGAATATCTTATGAACCGGCTATAATCACATTTACCAATATAACCAATTGACGAAGACACACTATTGAATGCTCCAGTAGGATTTTACCATTGGTTTTATGAAGGAAAAGATAATTTTATGGATTAGGCATACATGCTGAACAGCCAAAAGTACAAAATAAAGTGGACTCCCAAAGAGCACAATAAATTTCCAAGGGAGAAAAAAAAAAAAAAAAAGAGTTTGTTTTCTTCTTCTTNTGACTTGGCAATTGAAGTAAAGGCAGCATAGAATGGCTATTCTACACCAATGTTATTATAAATGTAGTAAGACTTGGACATAAACAACATAAAGTTCGGCACATCCAAACACATACCTTTATGTAGTACTTGAAAGTACCACTTGTATCACGCAGGATCCGACTTGTTCCATCAAGGGGATTATGAATTCCAGGATATTCTGGGCCGAATGATAAATCATGAATCATGTGACTGACATTGACATGATTAGATCCTTCGAAAATCTGTCAAAGAGAAAGAAAGAAAATATTCATGTTTGCTTCACCAAGTTAACACGCATTAAAGCAGTTCCAAGAAGTTGCCAACAAGGATCTCCACGTGAGATGGTTCTACATTCAGACTCAATTTCAGCAATATGGGAAGTAAAACTTCCTTCAAAGGTGTTTTGTTGTACTAGTTTTTGTTCACAATATACAAGCAAAGTGGAAGCATCAGAACAGAACTTTTTTACCACAAGACAGAGGAAGTAACCTACCTAGCCCCCAAGCAACTTCTACTTCCTCCGAACTATCCTTGGTGTCATATACACACACACACACACACACATATTAATAATAAAGTTTAGTATTAAACCAAAATGAAGATAATTACAAGCTAAGAGAACAAGGAATCCTCAAGAGATCTAGGTACAAAGGAATCTCCAATTACAAGTCACCCCAATGTCGTTGAATATTGGTGAGAATCACCCCCTTAAACGCCGCAGCAGCCTTAGCCCAAATAGGCGCCATGTAGACCACCCGATCCCACATAAAAGCAGAAGGCCTAGAAATCCCAGAGAAAATGCACGAGTTTGGTTCCAACCAAAGGCACCAAATAACGGCAAAGAAAGCACAACGCCATAACAATCCTTGGTGTCATTATCATATCTATCATTGTTTGTACATGTCAAAGGGTATATTAGTAGTTTTGAGCATATTTCTTGGAAAGATAACATTTTTAGATAAGAAATATATTAATAAGAAAGAAACAATACTAATATCATCCCAAAAGAACAAGGAAGCCTCAAAATATTTCTACTCATGAATTCCTCCGATGTCATTGAATCTTTATGATTGGAACTCTTTCTAAAGCAAGGTTGTCAAAATCTAACACAACACAAACCAGACATAAAATAAGCAGATTAAATTCTAATGTGTTCGATCATTTAATTGCATGGGTTGACACATCGCCCGTTTACTAGAATGGCTTAGTTTAGTGTTGACATTTTCAATTTGTGAATGACCTATTCACGATACATCTAATATAGATGTCCTATTTATTTGAGCTAACTTGAAATGAATAAGTGATACTCCCTCCGTTCTTTAAAAATCTTTACGCTCTGAATTTGTAAAGTCAAAGTTTTTAAACTTTGACCATTAATTTGTTAAAAAGTATAATGATTTATAAAGTAAAAATAATATT
>BSSO01002801.1:0-18159 GCA_030267885.1 Mesembryanthemum crystallinum
AAGGCATGAGGGTATTTTTGGGATTTCACTCAAAATTTAGCCGAAATCCGAACAAAAGTATAATTTTCCAAGAAAAGTGATCTTAAAAGGTAGTTGTTCGCAAACTTTTTTTTAAAAGGTAGTTATTCACAAAATGAGCATGATAAAAGGTAGTGTTTCACAAAAAACCCTTTTGAATAATAAGTTTATTTATTTTTTAATTCCACATAATCAATTTTGAACTAAATACTAACACCGTTAGAAGAGGGACCAATATTATAAGATCAGAGAAAACTTTGGATTATTTATGTATATTTCCCATGATGGGATTATTTTCATATAATTGGGCAAACTTCGGATTATTAGCATCAAAATTTCCTATCTGATATGACAGACTTACATCTTAGGCTCGTTCCAATATGGAAATTGTAATAAGCTAGAGTAGCAGTTTGAGTCCTAAAGTATATTCCTAAGATTCATGTCTCACACACCCACCCAGAGAAAAAGAAAAAAGAAGAGGGAGAAAAAAGAAAATGAGAAAGAAGTTTAACGACTAAACCTCCAAATTGGTCGGGGTAGAAGAGTTAACCACTGTACATGATTGGCACAGTAAGTAACAAGGCTTTTCCTTTTGGACTTAAATGGAACATTATAAGAGCCCATCTGGAAGAACCGTAATGGATTATGCTGCAAAGGTACTAGGTCATCAAAGTAAGTAAGAACATTTGCATATCTCCAAATCACCCAAGTGTACAAAAATAACTCGTCATGTTCTATATTTAGAATAACTAACAGAGATTTCTTCCTCACCAGTGTCTACTTTATTTTCTGAACTGTATTTTTTCTCTCATTGTCTGCTTTACCTTGTGAAAACTGTAAGATTACTCAGAAAATTTCAAAAATATCAAGATTTTCCAATATAAGCTATAGTCTGAGTGATGGTAACTAATGATATAATGACCTAGTTATCACTTTTTTAACTACCATTCCATGCTACAATATAATCCCCCTAAAACCAATCTTTTTTTGGGTACCAGAAATTTATTTTCATTGTTGGATCTTACTTCCAATTCACTGCAGCCTCTGAGCAACTCCTCCAGATCAGTTATATGGATTGCTCGACCTCTTTTGTCAGCCACAGAGCCTAGGTAGAGGAACCTGAATGGGAAAAGCAAGAAAGAAGGGATGACAATGGATGCAGCATATGATCAAATTTCACAACATTTATAAGAAATGGCACACACCAAGTAGAGACATATCAACACATAATGCTCTCCTAGTTTAAGAAACACCATCATACTATGACTTTAAATTCAACAAAAGATAACTGTAACATCCTTTACATAAGTGAGCAATAGTAGCTAGTTCTAATGACAGAGATCATACCTGAGATCATGACACTGTGCACCAATCTCTGAAAGCAGTTTACCACTAAAATCACCACAGTTATGAAGAAAAAGCTCATGCAAAGAGGGCCGTACAAGGTTCTCAATTGAAGAGTCATCAAGCCGACAACAATCAATCTTCAGGCTTGTCAGGTAAGGGTTTGGGGGCAATAAAGGGATCAACAGATCCATTGATGGTGCAACATCCTGAAACAATTGTTCCATGTAGCCACAAATCAATTTCACGCTTGCACCATAATCAAAGTTGATTGAGTAACCTCGTAAATGGAAAGACCATGCACTTCAATGGAAATAAATTTATTCCATCATTTAGCCTCCTTTATTTCATTTTCAATGACATGAACTCCCATCAAGTAGGACTGTCTGGCATCCTCGGAGAAGACAAATTAGACAAAAAAAAAAAAAAAAAAAAGGGCTTCTTCAAGGAAAATTCTGCCAACATGTAAATCTAAAAGATCACAAATTTCAGTGTCTCCAAATGTTTGTAGTGCTATCCGTTTCAGAAATAAGAGTATTAAATTCCTAATGAACTTAGGCCTTGTTGTACCATTTGGTATCTACTTCAAATACAGTTCAGTTGTAAACATTTAAGTTCACTTTTCAATTCTGCAACCTATCAAAAAGGCAGATCTATGGAACGCACAATTAATTCCGTAAACTTGTACAAGACTCGCAATCAGATGTGTCTATTAATTGGGAACAAGCACAAAACTTTACTGGAAATTTGATACAAGAATGACAGAAATTAGTCGGGAGAAGAAAGAAGAGAGAGAGAGATTACGAGGAGGTGGACGGAGGGGAGGAAAGTGAGGATGTGAGAAGCGCATGACTTGAAGGTGCGGCAAGTTGATGCGAGGGAGCAGATGGATGTGATGTCCAATTTCGCCATTATTGTACCCACCAGAGCTAGCGGAAGTTGCTCCAGTCCCAACTTCTCCCTTTCCCTTTCCCCTTCTTCTTCTTCTTCTTCTTCATTGATCTTCATATCCTCTCTCTCTCTCTCTCTCTCTCTCTCTCTTCGAATTTGATCTGATTTAGGGATTTTGGACAAACACCAGACCTGGAGAAGATTATTACTCCTATTTCATTGCAAATCCATAGTCGATATACTTCTACCAGATGAGAGAAAGCCTCGGTCTCCCATCCAATCGAATCAGATACAAATTAAATGATGCCAAAATTGTGTCATTAGATTCGCAAACCATCCACGTGCTTTCTGATAGTATATATCCCAAAGCAAAGCAATGGGCTGGAATCTCATACAGTATAACAGTAATATATCGTCACTTAGGATGAGCACGGCCGTTCTGGTATGTCTGGGCCTCCCTCAGGCACAACCCTCCGGTCTTGACATGGATAGAAGAGTAGTGGGTCTTGTGCCGTTCCGCCTCCTCTTAGAATGACTTAGGCATGGCCTACGGCGGACTGTGTCGTGGCACACGCCTCCCTCAGCCACGACCCTATACTAATTACATTAAATAACAACATATTGGGTATATTTTTAGTAAATTACATGAAGTAAGACAAGTAACTCGATCGAACCCTGAGCACAAAACTCTGCCCCACCCAGTGATAGAAGTTGCAGGCCAGTGGCAACCACCTTGCACAGCCGTGCAGGCCATTTAGTAGGTGATCCTTACTTGCAACATATTTTGTTTTCGCTTGATCTCTACCACGAAACATCTAATTTTCACCTCTCCGATTAGGCTCCAATCCTAAATTCCTAACCGTACTAACTATAATGATTGTACTTCATTAAACATGACTAAAGGGATCCTAACAACACACAATATTGAATATTACACGTACAAATCAATTGTTGTAATGAATAATTTTTGCTTTTTAAAATTTGTTTACAAAGTAGTATAAAAATATAGGTTGATCATGCATAGAACTTTCTAAAACCTTTTGTTTAAGTCGCTCTAACTTCCATTCTCATTCTATTTAAAAGAAACCTAAAAATAAAAATTCATTTTTCATTGAAGTTGTTTTGCGATAATAATTGAAGTGTATTGCATATCTTCCCGCTTCCTTGATAATATAACATGTGACACCCTTATGTTTTCTTCAAGGGAACCATTAACAATAAGTTTGACATGGATTAATATGTTTCTTATTTTGAGCAATGGATTGATATAACTGGGCATGGGCTTCCTCATTCCAAATAGTCTTATCCACCTCCTTCAAGATGCAAGGAGAAGCATTTTAATATGTGACGCAACACACTATAGTTTAGTCATTCCTAATCATAGTGTATCATCTTACTTGCAAAGCATACAATCATGTGCCAATTGTTCCACTAGGAGGATAGGAAAACATAATTAGAGCTACTATAAGAATGCTTCTCGTCCAGCAAAAACCACTTTCAGAATCGGAAAGGTTTACTAGAAGAAAAGGGAACTGGAACTGTAACTGAAACTGTAACTGGAACGACGATATCAAAATGGCACAGGCACTCGCACTCACGGCGAACAAACCCATATTCGATTCCTTAATTAAATTAAAATTCAAGGTGTGGCACTTGCCCACTCTCCGATCCGAAGTCAACGATGCTTTTGCTAGTAGTAGTAGTACTTTAGTGCTTAAAGAGAGAGAGAGAAAGTCAGGTCAAGGGCAGTCCCACCACACCACATCCATTCTAACACTAACTAGTAGTCTAGTACTCAACTCCACTCCACTTGATATTCCATTTGAGGATAATGAGAGTAATTGTCAACAACACAACAGAGGATCAAACAGCATCAACACGCATAATTCTACCCCATTCATTCACACCAACATTATTGCTTTTGTTGATAAAACTTCTCTACTATCTAATCAACCAAATACTCCTAGTTATGTGTTTCCAAGGAATGTTACAAGAAAAAACAAGTACTCCCAAGTCTATAGAAAAAGCCAGCCTGGTTAAGTACATGATTCCATTCAGTCGAATTCCTCTCTTTACCATGAGTTGTATGAGCCATTATCACCATATCCAGCACCATGCAGCTGCTTATTATCCTCGTGATTATCTAACATAGTCGTACTCTCCTTGAGTATGGCTTCCACTTCCACAATGATGACCTTTCTGCCTCTTTTCTAGTTGTTGGCTATGGCTTCTTTGCACTTGTTTAGGATCTATACTCCCATCTTCTCGCCAGTCATATAAAACCCACTATATATAATAGAAAGAGTACAATTAATTAGTACTCGTACGTATCCAGTTAGCTAAATAGAGAGATCGATTGAATCAAATAGCAGCAGCAACAGTACTAGTAGTAATAAATGATACCATATTTTCACATATTGGAGCAATGCAAAGGTACACACTACAATAAAGCAGATCAAAGAGGGCAACAAGAACCGCCCTCTTAGCTTAAGGGGACAATTTTAAATCACCCCTAACTTTGCCTTAGTTGTCTCATTGTATAAGATTTTCAAGGCAATATTTTGAAATTGCCATATTAGATCAATAGCAAATAAGACACCTTTTTTGCCCTCTTTGTTTTTCACTAACAAGGGCAAATAAAATTGCCCTCTCTGTTAGCGAAATTCAAATGTT
Source organism: Mesembryanthemum crystallinum (assembly GCA_030267885.1). Taxonomy (NCBI): domain Eukaryota; kingdom Viridiplantae; phylum Streptophyta; class Magnoliopsida; order Caryophyllales; family Aizoaceae; genus Mesembryanthemum; species Mesembryanthemum crystallinum. Next base: position 4,927 of record BSSO01002801.1, read on the forward strand.
GCCCTCTTTAATAAGTGAGAAAGGCACACAAAATTGCCTACTTCGATTAATTTACTAAGTCAGCAAATTCCAAATGTTGCATCATTTGATGTTAAAAAAAGGCAAAAAAAAATCGCCCTCTTTGATTATTATTATTACTCCTTCTGTCTCCTAAAGATTGTCAATTTGACTTTTGCGAGTGAACTTTGACCATTATTTTAATTAATTTAGTACTATGATGTAGGAAACATATAAAAAAAAATTGTAAAAGTGTCTTTCAAGGCAAATCTAAAGATATAAATTGCAAATTATGATTCTATATATTTGGTGGAATATTAAAGGTCAAAATTAGTCTAAAAAGTCAAATGTGCCAACCTTTATGGGACGGAGGTTATTACTTTTAAGCTAAATAGTCATTGTAGGATTTTGTATAGCACATATACACTAAATGAATCGTCGTAATATTAGCAAAATCTCACAAAAAATATCAAAGTAGTTTTAGTATACCCACAACGCATAATTTCCCCAACAATTGTTCAAATTCAAAAATTAGTTAGCTACTAATCTATAAATATCTCCAAAAACTTCACGAACTTGGGTCATGTCGATGGCCTTGAAAGCACGGGTAGGACAAACACCACATCTCCAAAAACCTTCAAAAAAAAAATAACAATGATACACATAATTAGCACGTGCAGAAAAGAACAGGACGATTCCCATTGAAGCAGCAACAGCTATCACAACTCTAATTATAGAACTTAACAACTGAGGCTTGAGAGGAAAACATATTGAGATTAGCTTGATATACACTGCCTGGGTGTAATTACCATTATCACTTACACAACCACTGTAAACATAGTTTACTTGTACATGTACCTCCAACAAGAAGTTGGAAAACAAGAAGATAATCAAAGACAAACAGAATGTACAAGGGTATAAATACAATTACCTGTCAAGGAGAATTGCCAGATTAAAACTCTGGGAAAATGAAAGAAAGAAAACAAACAACAGAGAAAATAGCAATCAACAAGGAACCATAACAAATTCAACTAGAAGGAAAAGAAACGGCAGCCAGAGTAAGAAGAAAAAAAAAAAAAAAAATAGCAATCAATTAAAGGAGAAGCTAGATAGTAGGGAGGTGAGCAGCAATGGGATCAATCAACAAAACTGCTAAAAGTTTATTAAGGCTGTGGAAATATACTGAATTCCACCGATTAAGGCAAAGCAGCATGAGATATTTTAGTAATTGGTTGATTCAACAGTAGTTTGCAACGCATCAATTTTTTATGCCCTACTTTAACCCCTCAAACGGGCAATAGTGACTAAATTCCACCAAAGAAGGCAAAACTTAACCTGAAGCACATTTTCCCAACCATAATACAACCTGTAGCAAGAGCCATGGTCTGAAAAAGTTTAACCTAGTCAGTAGCTACAACACCATGACTAATCTCTCAATCTCAGGCAAACATGGAATAAGAATCCACGTCAACTACAACAACACTCACAGTAACATCACAACCTTAAAGAAGTTAGAAGAGAGCTGGTTGCGGTGAGATGGTCTCCACCCAATCTGTAGCATTCAACACGGCAAAAATAGATAACATGTACGTTCTCCATCTACATTTAGCTTCTCATTTCAATCAGAATATTCATCTTCTACACTCAAAAAAAGATTAAAATCAAACAAAAGAACCTACCTTGATAAACGTTCAGATGCTTGCCTGGTCAGTCACCATTAAAACCAAATTGCTATAGAGCAATCAGTCACAAAGAAAACTTCCTGTGTCAATACTGACGGGTTTTCCGTCTTCTGCACGAATTTCAAGAACTGTTCCTGATTGATCAGCCTGCAGAAAAATAGTTTGCAACACAGCTTATATGTAGGCCCCACCATATCAAAAGAATATTAACTTCTTGACTCAGAAAACAGAATTGGGCATCTAATATAGACAATTCATCTATATAAGGATAAGCACAGCAATTACATTACATCAATTGCCCTGAATACCATGAAATCGGAGAAGTTACAGTTGCAAAGTGGAGTTCTCTGAATTTATATAACAATCGTTCACAACAGGAAATTGGTCATTTTAACTCCAAATGCATTTCAATCAAATGCATTTCTTTGTAACAATTCCTACCACACAAGTATTTGAATTAAATGCATTTGATAAGCACTGCAATTAAGTATCTAATATTTCAAAAACTTACGTAACTGCCCACTGTCATTTGCATCAGCCATCAAGTCTCTTGAAATAGCTCACATATACAACTAGCACACAAGGTTACAAGGAAACCAAAAAAACAACCTGATCACTAAGGCCCTGTTCGGAGTGGTTGCCAATTTTTAGTTTTTTGAAAAATTTTCAACTCTTTGTAGAAATTTAATGTAAAGCTGAGTTCCCTGCTTAATTTTCAAAACTGACAATAGAAAACTGAAAACCAAAAAAATTGGTTTCCAAAAACTGGTTTTGAGCTTTCAAAAAAACTGAAAACTGGCAAACACCCCAACACAGGGCCTAAATTATTTCTCAACCATTCTCAATTCCATTGCAAATTCATAAAACAAGAAATTCTCTACTCAAAAGAAACCAATTTAACAACAGCTAACAAAAGAATTCAACTTTCTTAATTCAAGAAATTCCCCTATGCTATACAAAAACTCCCCTGAACTATACAAAAAATTCCCCTATGGCTCATAAAGCAAGGTGTACATAGCTGAATAGTTGAATCATGCACTACATGAAGGTGCTGTGAGTCTAGGCTAAACATTAGCATGTCCAAACTTCAAATCAACAAGACAAGCATACCACATATTCTCACCAATGATTCAAATCATTCGCTCGTGGAAGCAATCAAAAAATACTCAGAAATACTGAAACAAACATGTACAGACCAAGGAAACTCGCACTGTATACTAAATTTCCTTCTTTTGTCCCCCTAATTTTGACCTATGCAGCTCTAAATTCTTCCTTTTTTTTTTTTTTTTTTTTCACGAATCATTCACTAATTACGTATCCTAAAAACCTTTCTCCTGCTACATGGAATCACAACAAATTATCAGATTAATAGATTACATTGCAACAAATTTGTTCAGTAATAACCCTAACTTGAGAGAATAAGAACCTGAAATGGAAGACTGCTCCGAGAGTAGCGGACTTGCAGCTTCGAAGAATGATTTCCCTTCTACTAACAGATGATCGTTGGCCGAAGCTCGAAAACCGTTCTACAAATTGCTTCGTAATCGTATGGATGAATGCAGGGAATTGAATCGAATGTGCGAGAGGTTTAGAACAGGAGAGAGATCGGAATCGAATTAAAGCTTAGGTTTGCGCTGAACAATCTGAATCGCGAATTGGGGGAGAATAAGGGCTGGTGGTGTCGTGTGTTTCAGCGAATAGGGCGAACTTTGAAATCACCCTCTTTGATCTTATAGTTAAGAGGGCATTTCTCAAAAACCGCCCTAAGTATATAGCAAAAAAATGCCGTTTTTAATTAAACCTCCTAAAAGAGGACAATTTTTTAAAAACCGTCCTAGTTGGTTGGATCAAATAGGGCATTTTAAATTTGCCTTATTAAAATAGTCAATTAAGGCAAGTTTAAAGCACCCTCTTTGATCAGGACAACTTGCCCTCTTTAATCCGATTTCTTGTAGTGACATCTCCAGCACAAATTGGGAAGTAAAAATACAACATGCCTTTCGAGAGACTAACACAGCTACTGATGGGTTAGCTGACAGTGTTGATGATGGTGATGTTATTGTTTTCTTTAATTTGGACATGATTCACGCCTTCCCTTCCAACAAAAAATAGAATAAAATAATAAAAGTACATATATACTCCCAAATCATAAGTAGTACATGTAGGTAGATGTTTTTCCTTCAAGATTGGCTAGTGTTCAAGACATTGTATTGACAACAAAAAACACAATTGCAACTTTTGAAAAGTACATTTTTTAGTTGTTATCAACAAGAAAAAGCAGGAAATAATACTTCCCAAAAAATGGGAATGTTGCTTACCTAGGTCCCCTTGCTAAGTGATACATCTTGTAGAAAATCTACTTCATGTGTTCAACCAAACAACTTTTGACACTTCCCAAAAAGTTCTAATTCCTAAGAAAGACAGCTTAATCAAAATCAGAAATCCCCATAGTGAACCAAATTACCACTAAGCAAGAAAGATAAAGCATCTAACATGATCTTTGTGTTCACTGAAGCTAGAATACCAAGTTTCAGGCTAATATTCTGATCTTAATGCATAATAACAAAGAGCTCTGGAGTTCAGTTCATACCTCTGATGTAACAGCACAAAGCTCGAGGGACAATGTTGTTGCCACTTCCACTCACAAGTCATAAAAACAGAAGAACAAGGTTCCATGTGATCGGGCCAGATCTCAAGCTTCTATGTCACAAGTTGAACCATAACTTGAATACTTGCTTCATATAAACTAATATATGAGACAGCCACTGACCATTACTGCCACTGGTGTAAATTCTGGTATAAAAGGGAAGCTCTACACAGAGTTCTTTTGTCATCTAACAATTATGTCCGTTTAGAATGGGGCGCCTCTAAAATGGAAGATTTGAGTTTCTCCGCTACTGTCAAGAGCTGTGAATTTCCTTCACAGGCTTCTTTTAACAGCTCAAATCTTTGATCTACGTAGTTCATCAGTGATGGGGTTGTGGTGTCTTGCTCCGGCTTCTCTATCGCCAAACAGTAGTTATACCGGATGATTTCCAACATCATGTCCTGCAAATATGATAAAAGGATTTCCATGAAATCAAAGAGGAGAAAAATCATAACTTGCTTTGTCACCAGGACAGCTAAAACACAGTTACAACAAAGAAACAAAAAACCCTCTGCTTCTCCTACCACCAATAAGGGACACAAATTTCATGCCATAAAGTTGTCATCCATGTCATCAGTATTGTAGCTCTATAAAATAGTAGAGTATCTCTATAGTTCCTAAGGTTAATTTGCAAGCTGCACACTACGCATGGAAAAGGCCCAGCCACAAACCAAAACCACAAAGTTTTTGCTTACACTCCATCCCTTTTTTTTCTTTACTTTACCAGCAAAAGGGTAGATCCCTTGGGCTTGATATACCCTACCCAATATGTCCTATGAAGCAGCAGCAAGGTTGCAAGGGAGAGAAGCTGTTATTAAGTAACTTGCTTATTGTAAATAACTACAACCCTAACCTGATAGGAAGGAAAGAACAAACAAAAGAACTGCAGTAAAGTACCTCATGTCGCTGATTGCGTGAATAGTCCCTTAGCAGCGATTTTACAAGTTTATTTCGCAGCAACAGCTTATCTCCACAACAAGTGAGAAAAATGAACGATGAAAGTTGGTGTACAGCAATAGCATATGTCACTGAGCCTCGAGTCGCAGCTCTGTCAAGGGAACCAGAAATCCAGGATTTCACATAGGCTTCCAAAATACCATGATCCTCCTGCATGGAGCCGAAGTGAAGCAATGCCTCATCTCAAATATGCATGTTCCAGAATACCAAGAAAACACAGTACAAAGTACACATTCTCACAGCAGAGAACACACCTCCTCCCCACAACAACACACACAAAAGTACAGCTTCAATTGGCTAGCTCTTCGAGTTCTACTATCTTTTATTTCATATCAACAAAATCTACGACAATCACCTATTTTCCTACCCCATAAAGAATTTAAAGAAGAAACAAAGGGTTCTCCTGACTCCTTTGTAAAACAAAGTTACTTCGAACCGTTTGGCATAGTTTCTAGGTTTTTGAGTTTCTCACTTTCACATCCCTCTTTCTTCCACTCTCATTTCTAAGAAACCTTAATGGCGTGGAAATTGAAACTCTATATTGGTGCTTCAACTTCTAGCCTCATTTTGGTTTCTTTAAATACCCATGTGGAAGAGGAAATGATGAAGGAGGGGGAGGGGGAGAAGGGATGTGAAGAGTGAGAAACTCAAATTCCTAGAAACCAAGGCCAAGCATACCCTTACTATGTCTCAGATCATTCCCAAGAATGTTGCTTTTCAGAATTATAGTGCTACAATTTTTACCTTTAATTTATGAGTAAGTCTTGCATGCAGAAGGTGTATAATATGCAAGGTGACTTTCTAAAAAAATATATATATATATATTGACTAACATTTGACTAACATTTGGAGTCCAATGCTGTTAAGGTGTAAAATTTGTTCATCATCATCAACATCATTGTCAAGCCTGGTAGCAGAAGGGGGATATTATTGACTAACATTTGGAGTCCAATGACTGTGATTGTGACTGTGACTGTGACTCAGACATGCCTTTTTCAACTATTCCCCCAACCAACTTTGCGCCTTCACCCCCTGACAATTCTACTAAGCCTTTTGATTTCAATGATTTTGATTTTGATTTTGAGTTTGAGTTGTTAACTCCTAATTTCTTCTCCATCGGATTGCTGCTACCTTCCGTCCCTTTGCCTCTCTCTCTATCTCTCTCCTTTTTCGCAACTCTGCTGTTGTTGTTTTTCCTCTTTAAACAACAGAGAACTTAAACAGAAGACATACTACTCCTACTCCTTGCTAATTGTAGATGGGCCCCGCCCAGGCCCATTAAATCTAATTGTAGATTAAGATGGGCAAAATAGGCCCAGGCCCAAACTCAAAAAGACCATCAAACCATGCCCACCCAAATCTTTCCTTTTTTTTATTGATTGATTAATTGATTCCAGAACAAGAGCAACACAGCAAAAGCGGAAAGCTGCAATGGCGGAGAGTAATCGGAAGCCGCTAAAATCGGAAGTTTCAAACAACGGCGACGGCATCGGAATGTACCTTTCTCTCTCTCTCTCTCTGTTGAATATCGCAACTGCCCGCTATTGGATTTTGGTCCAACTCCATTGCTTGGGTTTCTTTCAATTTCTTAGCATGACAATTAACAGCTAAAGGTAAGTGCTTTTTCTTCCACAAATTTAATTGGAACTATAGCATTTCACTTTCTGCACTTTTTAATTTTATGACTCGCTATTCTCTGTATGTTTCACATTTTCCTCCAAAACTCCTGGTGTGATTGTTATCCAATTAACACCCTTTAATTTAAGCTTAAGGTCCTGCAACACCCCTCAATTTCACCAAAACTTAATCTTTTCTTGTCAATCTGCCCTGCTAATTACCTTTTTATGTTTTTTTTTTTTTTTCCGCTGCACAATATTGACCAACAGATAAAAGGTGTCTTCAGCATTTTCCACCCATAATGCTGGATTGTATTTGTGGCACTTAATCTTGTTTAGGAATGGCTTCAATCTATTGGTAATCGGCTTCTAAATACTCTTATCGTATCGAGATATGGGCCAAATTGCCATTTGAAACACTCTCCCGTCTTATGATTTCAATTTTATTGCACTATGTAACACAACTGCGTTTAATTTTTCTCTTAGATTGCTTTGTTAAGACGCATATCATTATTATCTAGAAGCTAGGTGACACTTGCGTAAATCATGTTCTTTGAAGGTAACCATAATTGCTGTTAAGGTGTCGGTGACAAAGCGTTTAAGAGTTACCTGAATCTCATATCATCACATCATTGCTACTTGGATCTTGTTTGTTTTTTGTTCAGTGATTTTTAATAATGAAAGTCTACCTATCCAAATTTCTGATTATGACAAAGAACATAAACAACATACAAGTGAAAGGGAAATATAGGGAAATATAGGACATATTGGAATAATTTCTCTCCAGTTTCTGATCTGGTGAAACAAAACCTATAGGAGTATAGTATATTAATAGAAGGTTGGTTGTTGGTACCATGCAAAATGTAATGTAAACTCAAACACCCTACCACTCAACCAGAGGAAAAAGAAAGAAAAAAAGAGAGTGATCTTAATTCCTACAATTAATCAAACTTTGCTCTGGACTGCAAAGGGACTTCTAACAATGTGCTTGCCATCTGATCAAACCAGACTCCCAAAAGAGTAATCCTAGGGAACTTGATCGGAGCTGTGAAGAAGTGCCTGTATTCCAATTTCCATCTCTTGTTTCTTTTTGGAGAAGATCAGAGTTTTTGGCTCCACAATGATAGAGACCCCAACTGGTGCCTCTGTATAAGCGTTGAATACGTGCCTGGCGAGCCCACATTTTTTAACCTTCGAGTAATAGTTGCTTTGCCTGTCAAATTAGGAATAGTGATTGAGGTATCATTAAAATTGGCAATACTAATTGATTCAGGACAATAACAAGAGTGCTTAGAGAATCTCTTGATCTTCTCCTTTGCTTAGAGAATCTCTTCATCTTTTCCTTGTCATAGCCAAGCGCAAAGAGGAAGTTGAGATAATCATGGTAATTAATTTCAGTCATAGACTAGCCCAGGATCCATCTCTTGGATGGGACTCACGTGTCCTGAACCATAGGCAAAGGGAGTTGCCTCAGTCATGTCTGAATAACAATTTGTCTTCTCCGTATTGTCAAGTGCTGGATAATGAAAAGAGCGAAAAATGCATAAATATAAAATAAATACTCCTAATAATAGCGGATTTGATAGCAGAGGGACTCCAGTGACAATGCAGTTTTTTTGACAAGGGCGGCAATGGCGGCGACATAAGGGCATGACAATGATGTTCCGTTCTGTATCTCAAATGGGGAGGAGCCACCTGCTACCCCTTGCCATTCTTCATTTTAATGCAGAATGTAGCAATTCTCAATGTGGACAGACATTTCATTATCTTTCTTCTGCTTTCTGAGCGGAAAAGAGTTGGTTAGTTAATTTTATCCATATGACCATATCTGACTGCTGAATTCCTAAAGCCATCCGTTTTCAATTCTTATGCAGGCAAAGGTGATTGATACAATTTATGAGCTAGCAAAGCCGGAAGTCTATATATGGCGATGCAAATCTAAGTAATTGCAATGCTGCTGTCTCCAGTGCCTGTGCCTTTTATTTGAATGAGTACGCATTTTTTACTTGGAATCTTGAGATATTTGAATGAAGGAAAATATATAAATAACTACAATACTTATGCCTTGGTGCTGTCTGTAACTCTATATGACTATATCTGGTGTAAATTTATCAGAAAAAGAAAGTCACTGTGGAACTTGAACTAGGGAGATGTATACTATTACTAAGTAGACCATCCTGTTTGATTTTGTGAGAGTTGTGGATGGTGCGCCATAGCTGTCGTATTCTGACTTCTGGAGATCCTAGTCTTTTTTCCACTTCAAATATAGGGTTTAATCAAACTGTGTCCACCTATTTATTACTCCTACTTCATATCCTTGAAGCGTGTTTGCGTTTTTTTAATAATAAACTAGCATTTTCTATTGTTTGGTTAAGTGCCAGTGAGGAAAAAAAAAAAAAAAAAGAANAAGAGAGAGAGAGAGAGAGAGAGAGAGAGAGAGAGGAATATAATGTAGCAATCTTCAAATTCCTTTTCATTTTATCTCGCCAATTTGGTGAGAATGTAAAATGGGAAATTTTATGGGAAATACTTATCAAATCTTTTCCCTTTTCATCACTTTTTCAAACCAAATCTCTCCTACGCACAATATTCCAATCACTTTTAATATGGCCATGTTTGGCAATTAGCTAATAGTTGTTAGTCGATTGGGTTAGTTGTAAGCAGTTTGTGTTAAGGCTATGTTTACTTCATGTTATTTTTGTTGATATTTATTGTTGATTTTTGTTGATTCAACTCTTGTTCATTTGATTCAATTACTGATTTTGCTGTTTTTTGTTGAAATCAATAAATTTTAGTTGAGGGAAACAGAGCCTAAGTGATTTGACCAACTGGTTATTTGGTTGAATGACGCTTTATATCCTCAAGTTTGTTTTGTAGATAAAAGTTCTCTTCATTACCCATATTCTTTGTCCTTGTATTCTATTGCAACAAGCCCAACACCGCAACAACATTATCGGCATGTGTTTACAAGTAATGCAACTTTCCTACCAGCAGCAGAATGTTGTTCCCCTTCCAGCTTAAGTGAATTTCTCTCACTGTGATGGATCATGTTGTAAAGGTATCGAATTGATTTGTAGCTATAGTAATTTTTTATTATCGTTTTTGAAGAATTGTAAATTGTATTCCTTTTGGCCAAAATAGGAGTATAATATGAAGTATCCATAGAGTCTCTGCATTGTAAAAGGGAATTACAGAAGAACTAGTTTTTCATATTCACCAAATTAGAACTAAGCTTGTTTAAATATATGCCAAGCATTCTAATTTAAATACTACGTAATTACTCGGTAGTTGATAGGATTTGTATGTGAACAATGGTGGGGAGCCTGAAGGGAGTACTATTACCTACTGTATTACGGATCAAGCTAGACAAGGAAAGTGACCCAACATTTCCATCTTCCTCCTAGCGAAAAATAATAAAGACATGCAATTTCCATGAAAAAATCAAAGATATACTATATACCGAGTAGATGATAAAGGGAGCTTGTAGCTTTCATATTCCCCAAATACCAATTAGACTGACTAGTATAAAGTTGATAGAATTGGGATGTGAACGATTGGGCAACCAAGACGATGAATGTGACTCGAACATGAATTTCCATGTATTCTTCTCATCTAGTCTTCCAAGGACTTTGACCGTTGTTTGTGGGGATTGCAGCAGTAGAGTCTTGTCCTTAATTTCAAGAGGCCTAGTTGTCTTGACTTATGACTATTATAAATCTACATTTGCTGGCCTTTGATTTCTAGTACTACTATTAGACTATTACTCTAGTAGATACATTTTGATTTCTTTTGTTTCTCAATAGGTGGGCTCAACGCTTTCAATTCCTTGTTCTATCATCCATACGTAAAGGTAATGCAACTTTTCTCCCACACTATAATCACCCTAGCTAGCTCTCCTCTCTTTCTCCCGCCCCTGCCCAAAACACAAACACAAACACAAACACAAGCACAAATACCAATACACAAACTTGAACTTGATCAGGCTTCGTGAAATGGCATACATGAATGATAAGTGGTCTGATCTGCCCCCGGAGCTCCTGGATGTGGTTGCTAATTGCCTGGATGTCCCCTCTGACACCTGGCATATGCGGTCTGTCTGCTCTTCATGGCGGTCCGCAATCCCATCTTGCCCAGGGTTTGTCCTCCAATTCCCTCTTCATGATCATGGTCCTATTGAATTCTTCGGCTCCACTAATGTGGATGATGATGATGATGAGGCGGACCACCATGACTATCAGTACTGCGTTCTCCGCCTTGCTAAACACACCTTCTTCCACCTCTCTCCCCCCTCAGGAGGCCCCTGTTGGCTCATCAAGACTGAGGAGCACAAGCCTGGGTCCTTCCATTTGTTTAACTCCTTCTCCAGGACAAGGACCCAGCTACTGCTTACCAAACAGTACGTCGACGAGAAGGAGACTGCTGCTTCCGATTTCAACCTGGATCTAACTAATATCAAAGTCCGGGAGCTGGGTTATGAATATGTGCTTCGTAACGTTGCCAATATGGAGGATTCTTTATACAATATGGAGCATGAAAAGGTAGCGTTACTCAAGTTAACCTCTACTCGTAGTATTCATACTTGTAATTCTCATGATTATGAGTATGCTCTTTTATCCACCCATAACACTGGTAAATTACTGCTCTACCGCTCCACCCTCAAACGATGGTCCTTCTTGGATGACTTCACCTTGGGTTACGATGATCGCAGTATCTTTGTTAACGATTGGTCCTTGCATTACGTGGACGTGGTGGAGCATGAGGGCACATTTTACGCAGTTACCAATTCCGGCAGGACTGTTGCCATCAATCTGGTAGCTGCCGAGGCTGAGGAATATTCTGCTTCATCTGTCAGGGTCACTTTGTTGACCAAGTCTATTATCGGCGGGGATAAAAAGTGTTTAGTAAAATCAGCTGATGATCTGTTAATGGTAGATGTTTACACATGCCCCACCCCAGGAGCGAGGTTGGTGAAGGTGCATGCAGTCGAGATCTTTAAACTGGACAGACAGCAACAGAGATGGGTACTGATCAAGACCTTGGGCGACCGTGCGCTTTTTCTTAGCAACCATTCTTGCTTTTCTGCCCCAGCCTCTGCCATGCCCGGATGCAAACCAAATTCTATTTACTTTCACTTTAAGAGTTTGGACGACAAGGATTCTTATTGTTGCTGTACTGAGGGTAACAGCAAAAGCGATGACATTGGGGTTTTTGATTTTGACAAAGGAATTCTTGGCTCGTTAGAAGAATACTTGCAAGATTCACAACTCTTCTCCTGGCCGCCACCTGCTTGGGTTACTGTGTCTACATAAGATACCACAAATTTCTACTTTGTCAAATTAATGCAACAAATATCTTCAATGATGTTGTATGTATAATTAATTTTCATCAGCAAATAAACGACATCTTTAGCACATAACAATGAGGTTTTGATAAAATGGTTAACATTGTGGCTGTAGGCACTAGGCACTAGGCACCATACCTTTGATCTTTCTCTCCCCCGTTGTTATTTAAGTAATTTATAATCTTTGTGTCTTCTATAAAGAAATAAATACTATTAAATAATAACGCTTTATTCTTCTCAACTTATTTTTGTTGATGTCGGTTGATTTCCGCGATAATCAACAAAAATCATTAGAATCGACAATAATCAACAAAGTTCTCTCCGCTGAATAAATCGAATCAACAAAAATCGGAATAATCAACAATTACTTAAAAAATATCAACGAAAATAACATGAAAAGAACATAGCCTAAATCAACCAAAGTTTTTGTGATAAGTGATAAAAATAAAATTTGAATAGAAAATGCACATGTGATCATTGATTTTCTATGCAATTTTAAAAGGCGTGACTAAATTTGACCATCAGTGCAGTCTGCATTAGCATGCTAGTTTGATTTAGGCAGCCAGTAAAAACTTTCTTGGGCATCAGAATTCTTCAAGAATTTTGTACGAAATATAGTTATTTGATCTTTAGAAAGTTCATATCATATTTTTTACAAAAGTTAACACAATTTTGGTTCAATGGGACCAGAATTGGAAATCAAACTAGATTGAAAATGAGATCAATTTTTTTTCGGAAATTTGCTGTGGTACCTCTGAACTTTGGCCTAATGCCAGTGGTGTCCACGCTTTTCCAATAATGTCAGTGGTGCCCCTAAACTTTGACTTTAACATTTTTTGTACCCCTGAACTTAGCCTTTAATGTTTTATGTACCTTAATAGTTGACGGAGCTCATTTTCCGTTAGATTTTTTTAACTATTTGACTTAGTTAATATATGGGGGCACTGTAAAATGACTGATATACCCTTACTTGCCTTAATTACACAACTGCTA
>BSSO01002802.1:0-18159 GCA_030267885.1 Mesembryanthemum crystallinum
GATGAAAGGAATTAAGGAGATAGGAAGAAAGCAAAAACCATTGTGGTTGCCAGCAAAGGAATGGGAAACGGGAAACAAAGGTAGGAGTAAATTTTTTAAAGTTTTTAGTTTGTTCTATGTTTTTTTATGTTAAATGCTGGTTATTTGGTCAATTTACATTTCTTATCTAGTTTTACATTATTTTAATGAGCTATTAAATATTTTGATTTTTTTTTTTTCTAACTTCTCCAATGCCACATCATCAGGGCCCAACTGGAGTGAGGTACTTAAAGTTACAAAATCCAAAAGGTTGTGTCCTTAAACCATCAAAAGCAAATGTAAGGTCTTTAAACCACCAAAATAAAATATTTGATCCATAAACCACCAAAAGTGAAAAGGTCAAGTCCTTAGTGTGTAGTTAATTCTTTCTAGTTTCTAGGTCTCACCCTATTTTAACTTCTGAGACGTGGGGAAGAGTAGGCGGTGGAAATGGATTGTGAAAGCGAGAAGGAAAAGTTGAAAAGTTGATACACCATGCCCATTAAACTGATCATAGCCTAAGTATCTGAAGTGGGATGACAGAATAGCTTACAAGTTACTACTAGTATACCAGAATCTGAAACCAACCATCCAACAACNAAATCTCCACTGGCACATCCTGATATAGTTTAAAAGTAAATGCAATTCATGAGGCAGGACTTGACATGCCACTGAAAATTTTCCTTTTGATTGCAAAGAAACTATTTCAACATCAGAAGCAGTTTTGCACCAATCAGCACTTCTTTGTTAGGAAAAAATATTGGAAGAAGAGAAACAATGATTTCTATATAATGCTGTTATAATTAGTAGCTTCCTGTCCACAGGAACATATCAAAAAAACCTAGTACTTTCCTTTATGCACAAACATAAGTTGTAGTGAACTGCATGTTACAAGGTGAGTATACCAAAACTTCTTAGGTTCTAAGTCCCTCAAATGACGAGGATAGAATTCTAAACAGCCCATCTGGGTTGTCAGCATGTACCTGTCACAAGCAAAGAATTACCAATATATGAGATTACAATGAGCTAGATGGTCAAGAATTCAAATAGATTAACAAGGCAATAAGGAAATTGGACGAAGCCCGTCTGAGACATAAGCTATACTTCCATAAATGCACAAATATATCAGTTCAAGCGCGAAAAACTGCATGAAAAAATCTTGCATAGACATGGTATACACCAGACTGTCCTTACGAATGTGGGTGACTATTCTAAGAGGAATGGTGACAATGATGACTTGTTTTAAGCAAACAGATGAGTCTTGACAACATGACTTGGTGTATACAATACACTGAGGTCCACACAAGTTTTTGTAAATGCATAATCATCAACTGTAAAGCTAATACAATTCTCAAGTACAGATTATGTTGGGATACTCAAGTAGTACATATTATGTTGGTATTTACAAGTTAGAAAATTGATGATTTTCTTCCGCAAGCTCGATCAGCAACATAGCCAGTTCACAATTAGACTGGGGAAGGAATAACTCATGAGGTAATGGAACTAGTGAGAGGTTGTTCAAATGCCAGTATGGGATGATTGGGTTGATATCTGAAACTCTTGGGCATTGTTCTCGACTGGTAGAGATGAACCTAGAGTAGGTTTTTTGTTCTGGATTATTTCCAACTGGACACAACTCACAAGAAGTGGAACTGGTTTCTGAGTTGAGTGCGAATTAGAGAAGCTGAGTTTCCATTTTCCGGCATCATCCTCCCACTTTGGAAACAGTTCGTCGATCCTCCCTCCCCCTCCCTCCCTCCCTCCTTACTAACGAATTTGTCATCCCAAAAATACACACAGAAATTCGGAACAAACTAATGGCTGCTGATCCTAACAGACAAGCAAACAAACCACTCCTCTCACCTCCAAGTCTATAGAAGAGTGATGATTGTACAATATTTTGACAATAGGACTGCAGTAAACTATAAGAAATGCTGGACAATCTCATGCAATATATTGCTGAACTTTCATACAAAAACTCACCCAGTGTCCAGCATCTTCAAGGACATGCATTTGTACCCCAGCTCCTTCATCAGCAGCCAGCTCCTCAGCAGCATGAATTCGTTGGAGATCCTCAAGTGCCCAGCGATGCAGACTTCGCTCTGCTTTTAAAAAATTTACATGTACTCCTCGAGGAACATCTTCGACAATTTTCCTATGCCAAGACAAAGTTGAGCAAAAGAACATATATTACGTCAACATTTACATCACATGGAACATGGAAGGATTAACTTCAATATTGCGGAGCAGTAAGTCATTAGGTGCAGGTCATTGAATTTTCTCTTTTCTTTATATTTTCCTTTTTTTTTTTTTTTTAACTTTCTTTCTTACTCCTGTCCAGATAAAGATAATAAATTCCATTGACCTTTGGCTGAAATCTGATGTTTCTTCTCAAATCAAAAGGTGAAAGATTACAAGAACAAAATCTGAATGGTACAGCGCTCTTGCTACGGAATTACAGAAAAATACAAGTTAAAGAACATAAAACCTACTCCCTCCACCCATGATTTTAGTCCATTTCGTTTTATAACATCCCACTACATAATAGCTTTTCCAAAAATTCACAGAAAACCCTTCCTCTATCATGTGTTCAAAGTACCATTACTGAGAAAAGATAAAAAGAATTTCAAGTGACTTCTAAAAGAAGTATTGGTTGTAGATATATGACAGTTTATAGTGTTTTAATAACGAGTGAATGCATTTAAGTATGTCTCCTTATGAATTGGGAGTTGCCAATAAGGATAAGAATTGGGACTGGAGGAGTACTTAAACAGTTAAAATCAAGAGAAGGTATGCCTATACCATAAATTTGTTTCTTCATAAGAGTGATACATTTCAGCAATTCCCTCAAGATCAAACATCCAAGAGAAGGATGATCCTGAACCAGGCAAGCTGCTAGGTCGGAGATTAGTTACCACCCACTGCACACAAGGCACAAATAATTAAGATAAATTCTTTTACAGCTCCAAAGAAAACCCTGAACTAGCAAAACAATTACTTAGTATCAACAAGCTCAAATTGCAAAGCTTCCTTGCTCAAGTACTTAAACCAACATTTCACAATCAATCAACATAAAGTTAAAAACTTTTCAAAGCAGAGGAATAGATAACATAAGACGCACTCCTAGAAACAACAAAGCAAGACACATCGTAGATGTAACGAGGACTTTTAAATATCTGTCCGTGCTTGTCCGTTATCAATGCTGATGCATATATTCACTAAAGATATGTCAAAATATGACATTTTAGAGAGATCAATTACAATCTTAGAGGTATAGTCTGAAAATACGCATTTTGCCACGCCAAAAGTATTAAGATATTTTATTACCAGATACAATATGATCAAATTAGCAGACAAAATTTGTTTAAGATAACAAAAATAAAAATAAAAGGCATATTGTATATAGTGCTTTTGTACTTGAGAGTTTTCTATACAGTGGACATTATTTTCAAATTTTACATGGTGCCCTTGTAGTCTTGGAGTAATCTACGTGGTGACCACTAGCAGAAAAAATTGTTTGGAAAAGATAAATTTCTTTTCATTGACCATTGTCTCGTTTCACATCATCTCTCGTACGTTCACAAAACCATGTGGCTTACTTACAGAGTCTCCAATTGCTTGTATAGACCTTTATTAAAATTTTTTTTACTAAAGTAGCTACCTTCAAAACATTTCATAACATGCATTCGGATGACTTCTCTTCGGTAATAATGAGGTATAAGGAGTTATAAAGTATGTAAGATGATTGGTGATGACTTTAGTTAACGAAATTTAGCAATTTCGTAGCAAAATAGTTAAGGGGATGACGTCATGTAGATTTTGTCAAATTGAAGGGTACCATGTAGAATGTGAAAAAGTATTGTCCACCATTAAGAAATAAAACACTGAGGCACCATGTAGAATTCCCCCCCAAAAAAAGAGAGGGGGGGGGGNATTAGTGAGCAACTTCGCAGCTTTAGATTAAGATTTTTGTTAATTGGCTTGAACTTGAAGCGTCCAATAGGGCTATCAGTTAAGATATCGAACTCGCCCATTTCTGGAAATTTCCGTGTCTTTAGCATATAAAGAGAAAAGAAGAATCAAGTATCCAAGACGAGTACTTGAAGTGAAAAGAAGAGACCGAGCAACATGATTACATAAATCAATATCAAATCTCTCATAACGATACCCGCTGCATCGTTTTGGGTCTTTTTAATCAAGAAGTCTAATGTCTATGCACTAGCAAGCTAAGGTTACATAGATGTAACCCTCCTAGAACTTTTGGTGTTAGAGTGCACTGGGTTGTTAGTGTTTTTTCTTTGTCATCAAGGTAGCCTCACCAAGACACAACCGAACTGATGCTGATGGATTATCTATTTACATAAAGAAAACTATTAGAGAAAATCACTTTTATCAACAAGTTTGCAGAAACTAAATGGGTAGGAAAAAGAGTAAGAAGAAACACTATGTTCTTTTTTTTTTTTTTCTTTTAGAAATATAACGCCAACAACAAACTATGATAAACAAATACTCCCTCCGTTTCCCTAGAATCCTTACGTTTTGATTTTGCAAAGTTAAATTTTGCAAACTTTGACCATTAATATGTGAAAAATGTATAATAATCCACAAGGTAAAAATTATATCTTTAGATTCGTCTTAAATAGTACTTTCAAAATATCAATTTTTTCATAATTTTCCAAATTTATATAAGTACAATTATTCATGGTCAAAGTATCGTCTTGAAAACCGTGCAAATTCAAAGCGTAAGGATTTTAGTGAAACGGAAGGAGTAAGAAAAAGAAACAATAAACAAAAAAGTAAGATTTAAGTGAAGTTTGGGCTTTTTAATTTTATACAACACAGCGACACACATAGAGGATGTCATTCTTCGTAGGCCATACCGCCATAAAGTTAATACAGTTTCACAAGCATACCTGAGCCACTTCCTTAGAGAACCCTTCCTGCACTAGGGCATCCATGACATAATGTTTTGATGGAACCTTCTCCAAGAAAAGAATAGTGGAGTCAAATATAAGAAATTACTTCAATACCATTAAACCACTGAAAAAAAAAAAAAAAAAGACAGCAATTCTGACAAACAGCACATTGGAACGGAGGACACAAATGAATGAAATGCAGTATGAACCGAATATAAATGACGTATGATCCTTACTAGCAAGGAATCAAACCAAATATAGTATTCTCTTTTTTAAACAGGCTAATATGAAACAGGGCAATTTCAATAAGATGCAGTAGCATTTGATTTAGAAATATTATGAAAACATCCACAAGGGAGTAAGTCTGTCAATAAAACCAATAACCAAGATAATTCATTTGTATCTCTCAGATTGCATGATTGAGCACCAACCCGACCCCAAAAACTCCCTCTCCAACCCTAAAAAGAAGGGAAAAGAAATAGTCTCCACCCCACCTAGCCTATATCAAATCAAATTATAAGACGTCACACTTTGGGACTTTGGAGTTCCAACCTTCCACTCCATGGACCACCAAGGTCAGAGAAGCCATGGAAATATATACGCGGCAGGGCCAAGACATACAGAGACTGAAGTACAGAGTGTAAAATGGCAACCATTTGAAATCAAAAAATAAACAGACCTTTTCCGGCATTCTCCGAAGGAAAGAAATTAGTTCTGCCGGATGATCCTCCCCGTCTCCGCCAGGTCTTACTTTTCCCGGAGTAGCGTCCAGAACCCAAACCTAGGAAAGAGAGCGAGCACATAAAAAAAAAGCTAGGTGAGAATACCGTGAAAGATTTATATCCTGCAAAAGTATCAAGAGTTCCAAATGCAGTTTCAAATTAAACGTAGTTCAGATTGCTGAAATTAGGACCTTCCTCTATCCAACCCATGACGGCGGTCACAGCATGAGATTTTGTGACGTATCATAACTTTATCAGCTTAGAAAGCCTATTAGCTGCTGAACATCCTTACCTTGACAGGCCGTGCTAGAGGTTTTGCAGCTTGCTCCACCATGCTCAAGACAACTGCATTACTTTCCAGATATAAAGATTGATTACTTAATTGCCAAACAATGTACTGTAACCTTCATGCATCATCCATACATCAAATAATTTTATGAAGTACAAATAATGAAATACCTTTTCCTCCAAAGCTATGACCAATTAAAACTCGAGGAGTAATACGCAGCTGAGCAACCTGTTGACACAAAAGACATTTGTAGAAAGAAAAAGTATCTGATTAAAATGCATATCATTTGTGGAAAATGGAATGGAAGAGAAGGGAGGCTTACAAAAAAAAAAAAAATAATAATAAAAAAATAAAAAATTGGAAGTTCTCAAATCCAGTTTGCTCCAGAAACAGAACTGTGTTTGACTGCTTACAGAAACTGGTTCTGGTTCAGGGCACATAAGACCTGGAAGCTGGCCTAAGAAAGGTGAAACCTCACTCCTGATACAGGTTGAAAGTATTGCCATGCAATTACACTTGTCACATTTTAATTTCTTTATTTCACGTCAAAGCCTGGGCAAACAGAAGTTTAAGTTATTGTTTTCATCCGTGTGTTTTCATCTATGTTGCATGGAAACGGGAAACGAGGAAACGGAAACGGGAAATGCGGAAACATCATTTCTCAAAAAACTAAGAAACGGGGAAGCGCAAAAAAGTAGAAGAAAATACTATTTTTTCTTAAAAACCTAAAGTTATCTTGACTACCATCAATAACAGTATTAATAAATTAGCTTTGGGCAAGATTTAAAGATATTAGTAGAAAGAAATGTAAATTTGGAATTTTAGAGGTCAATTAATGTAAAACTGTTCCTCCGGCGAATAGTAAGTTTCCCCTGAGTTTCCTTAAGTGTCCCGAGTTTCCAAGTTTCAGAAACGGGAAATATGACCTCCCTAGAAGTTTTCGTGGTTTAGAGGTTTTTATTTAGTCAATTTATAAGCTTGTAAACTGTATATTGTATAATGGTCTCCCTTTGTTAAAGTGAAATATAACAACAGCCTACATACAAGGAATACAAATTCAAATGGTTTGGATCGTTGCCGACACCAGGTCAAGATTAGTTTAAATGCATGCATGCTAAAGCAACAGAATGCATCTTCAAGAACTGCGCTATAAAGGCTATGTTTGGCACCAACAGAGTAAAAGCTACAGCTTGAAGCTGATATCTTGTTCTTTTTTCTCTCAACTACCAAACATGTTTTGAAGCAACAACTACACCTACACCTGCAGCTAATTTTTGCGAGCTATCCATACTAACTTTCACTTGGCAGCTACAACTACAGCTAATTTATTACCATTTCAATGCAACTTTCAACTATTTTCAACTACTTTTGTGATGCTACAGCTAGTTTTGCCAAATATACCCAAAGTATCAAGATTCAAGAGTATACTAGAAATAGTTTATTAGATGATAAGAACACAGATATTATTGCCCCTAGTCCCCATTAGGGCCACAGGAAGATTTCCTGACTGTTAACTTTAGGGCCCATGGGATTAGTCTGGCAAAACTCGGATACCCATGTTATCAAAAAATAGCACTGGGTGCTAGTTGCCATGTTTTTTCCTTATATGAGGAATAATACAAAAAAGTAGACTCCTTTATCAAAGCTCATCTCCCCAATGTTCTTCCTTCCACTTGATTTCCTGGGTAGTAGATCCTCTGATAGGCAGAGGCAGCCTATAAAGATCTGCAGTTTCTTAACAAAGCTCTCATAGAGGAATCAATGGAGGAGAGCTATTGAGTTTTTATACTAAAGTAAACATATTCAGACAGAAGGACTCACTCTATTCCTCACAGCAAGTTTGTTCCATAGTCTGTTTTAGACGGAAATGAACAAAAACAGCACTACAGAAAAGACTGCGCAAGGGCAAATGAAAACAAAGTGCACGAAACAAGTTAGTAGTGACAGCTGCTTGACTAAATGAGCAGATGTACAGATCCTAGAGAAACTTTGGCGAAATTGTGATTTGTACACAGAAGATGATGCAGTAGCACAAGAAAGGGAATTTCATGTAGGTGAATCCTATATGATGTAGAGAAAAGGGGGCTTCAAAATTTCCTCATGATGAGCCAGCTTCTTCTCATGGCATGCAAGCTAAGGCAATACATTATCTTCCAATTATATGCAGAAGAGTTGTTGCATGATTCTAATTAGATCTTTCACAAGAAAGGAGACTGATAAACAGTTCTTTTCTTCTTTTTTCCCCCTTTTACAGGAGCAAGAGTCCTCCTACAAAGAACATTAAACAGAGAACAGGGTGTAAAGCCATGCTCAACTTCGGTCAAAGCAGTATTGGAAATACAACAAACACATGTGGCCATAGGGAAGCAAGGCACTCAACTTTCTCTAACAAAGGAACACCATGAGAAGGTCTATTCCTGGAAAGTCAAGGCTAACAAATATAATCTCAAGAGGTTCAATAGTATTTCTTAGCATATCATTTTCCACAAACAGGCAAGCACTTGTAATGAAGTATAAACCATGTGAAGACAGGACAAAGAAACAGTCTCCTCTCTCCCTCCTTCAAAGAAAAAAGAAATCACCCCCATAAAAGAGCAAAAAATGAAACAAAATAAGATTGAGAAGTTAAATTGATTTTTATCAAATTATTCTTAAAAGGTGCTGGAGAAAGGATTATAGATCAACGAAAAGTAGGTACCCTATAAAAAATTAAAGAAAAGTAGATTTTCCCATCTCGTAAAAAAGGACTGGCATTATTAGCTTCTGGAACTTGTAGAAGACTGCATTTGGCAATAATTCCTCTCCTGTTCTGTCATTTTGTTGTTTAAGAAGAAATTCAACCAACTCTGTTTCGGTGGACAGATTGGGCAGCTTTTGTTATGATGCAAATATGTAATAACATAGAGGAAGCACTGGTTTTTCTTTCACTATTTGATCTGCTCCATCTGTCTAGGTCAAAAGGGTAGATTAGATTATTACATGTTGGAGAATGTAGAACAAGACACTTCTTTTTGAAGGTTACTGTGCCTTAATGCTCAACTAGACTTGTGTAAAGCTAGTTATTTAAGCATCCTCCCCCCTTAACTTGTTTAGCCCACTAAGTAGTACACTATTAGACAGCACAAGTCATACAAAGGACAAAGCAGAAGATTGAAAATGCAAAACATGCATGAAGACAACAAAATATTCACTAATAGAAAAAAGTTGAGTAAAACTAGAAAACCTGTGGTCTATTAGTCTATAACAAGAAAGCTAATTAAACGTATGGTCTGCCAACCATAATGTGTATCAGATAAACACACATATATGAAAATGAAAAAGAAAAATTAACGGAAAATCAGTAGGCAAACGAAAGAGAAGATCGAAAAACTACCTCATCCCAAAGGGAAATACAACATATAACCCTACTCTTGAAGATTATATCATTCCTCTTCAATAATAACATACACATTACAGATAGAAAATGCGAAAATTATAACAAGTCCAATGATCTGATACATAGAGAATGATGATAATTACTACTCAAACTCACCAGCTTCAAGACATCAAGAGCAGCAGCTGCAACAGTATGCGGTGATCTATTCTTAGTTGAAGCTGACTCGCCGTGACATCGCAAATCTACTAAAAGAAACTGTATTCAAAAATAAAGAAAACAAATTACTCAAATAGAAAAAAAAAAACAACAAAAACATCAATACAGAATTTAACTTTTTGGGAAGCCTCCTAAAGATCTATGTTAACGATTTACAGGTCAGACAAATCTAAGGCAGAGGAAACCAACTTAACCAATTTTCAAAATTTCAGCAGAATATGTATGATGGAGAGTTCAACCATGAAGCAAATTGTAATCGTAAATCCATTGACAACTGTTGATTCATTCTCTAATGCTAGCAAATTTCCAGGTCTTAAGTAAAGCGCTGGTCGAAAAATTAACATGTACGGGCTTTGAACGGTGTCTACAGAAAAAGTTCAGTGGATCTTAGCCATCTTTACTACCCTGTTTCCAATAGACACAAAGTTGTCTCAAAATTAGGTCATAAAGAAGAGTCTTTTGTTCTCTCATCCAACTTTACTTACGACTTTGTTCCCAAAACGTAACAAACTCCAGAATTATTCCATTTAGTTTCCAAATTATCCAACAAAACATGGTATTCGAATTCTAGAATTAAGTGTCTCAAGTCAATGCTAATACATAAAAGTGATAAAATATACAAATCTAGTATATTTATCTTTTTGAGTTGATTTTCATAATGTAAAAAACTTTATTAGAAAGATAGATACAAGCAGCCAGCAAGCTGCTGCCTTAAAGGAATAGCTACCAAAACAAATTAAAGCCTCCTCTTACAAAGTCCTTTCTTACAACTATGGCCCTCATAGTCGGCACCTAATTTTCAGTTCTCAAGTTCCCCATTCCAGTTTTCCTTCCTAGATCTAGCAAACGTGTCAATCATAAACATCAAATTTCGAAACAGACTCGTGAAACTCTACAAATAAGATATAACAAGGCGGGATTATGCATAAAGAGCATGATTAAATTTTTCCACATTGATTCTGTAATTCATTAAATCAGAACAAGCAAATACAAGGAGAGTTACCTGCCAGAGAGGAAAACTTTTTGCCAACTTGCGCGCAAAGGTACCTAATATTCAAGAATATTATTTGGATAACCCACAGATAATCACCACCAAATGCAACATGACCAATTTCAACTGCTCAGAGTGAACTGAATTTGCAGAAAAAGCGCAAAACAAAAGAATGAACTGATGAATATTTTATGTATGACCACGCCTGACACTACAAGGTAATTACAGAAGCGCTGGATATTTTTGTGACAACAGAAAACAGGCCAACAAGGTTCAAGAAAGCCTCTCTATGATGCATGGGTAAGGGCAAAACATTTTGACCTCCCCATCCACCGCCAGCAACTGGATCCACACTGGCATTGTCCTAGCTAATAAGCATTGCAACCTCGAGTGCTTAGGTCTCCATGGATGAGCAAAAAATTGAGGAGCAGGGTGCCCAAACACAGCCAGATTGTAACAGCATCAGCAGAGTGATCACTGATAAGTGATTCCAAAAGCAATGTCTTCAAAAGATTGTGATGGCTACTGCAATGGCCTAGTGACAACACTCTTCACTCTACACACACCTAAATTGCTAAGATACACCAGAAATCAATGGTTGAGAGAGAGCCTTGGAAGGACAAAGTTCCACTTCTTTTTCTTCTCTTTCCTTCTCAACAAGTTATCGTCAAAAAACTACAGACTCTATAGCCTTCATAATTAAATGACCATGAGCATTCACCTCATGCACGTACCAAGAGGTAAGTGCGCAGTTATTTATTTGAGTTGGTGGTTAGTCATCGCATCATAACTTTGGGAGTATTTACGATTACAAAGCAGATAATAAGAGCAGGCAATATACTGTTTTAAGGCTCCAGATCAGCCTCTTCTATAAAAATTTCTGGCAATGAAAATTGAAAATGTCTCTAACTTCATAAAGATACACGAGTGCCCTTGTTTAGTTTTAAGCTAATCTTTGCGTCATAAATAAAATTTCTCCGTCCTTTTTCCATTCCATATTAATAAACTCTTATATCACTATTTCTTTTGACACTACTCTAAATTTGAAGCCTTAATTTTCTCAGGAGCAGCTGAAAAGCTCAAACACTTTCTTGTATACGCCTTATCATATTTCCATTACCTCACCTCCATCACTACATTGCTAGCTTAATCTATCAATGTTACACTGTTCTGCAGTTCTAAATCAAGTTGGTCAAGGCAATCTCTGGCAAAAAGACAAGTCGATCACATAAGGTAAGTACTATTAATATCAGGTGTATTTTGGTTCAGGTAAAATACAGGTCAGGTTTATTTCAGTTTCATGCTGCAAAATGCTCAACCCTGACAAGGCCAACCTAGGGCTGGCCACAAGCCAAGCTGCTCGCGAACAGTTTGGGATCAGTTTGACTATAGCTCGACTCGGGCTCAGTTTGTTTTCTAAACGAGCGGAACTCACAGCTCAAATTTTAAACGAGCCCAAGCTCAAGCTGAACACTACTCGGCTCGAACGGTGATAGTTACTTTGAGATGGATGAGTATTCAATTATCAAACTGTAATAAGAAGGCATGCCGAACCATGGTAGCTAAAAGCAGTAATAGTTTATAGATGTACAGAGACAAGATACCGTACCCCAATTCTTCCGGCTACCTAGTATCCCATGGACAAGAACAGCTGTTGGTGGTTCAGGTACTGACTTATCCATAAGAGAATTCCATCTAACCTGAGATAGAATAAAAAATAAAAAATAAAAATAAAAATAAAAAAACGATTATGCTTGCTGGCTCTGAGCTTATTGCGATGCTCATCAATAAATAATACTCCCTCCGTCCCATAATTAGCTTTCAAAAACACCTAATTCTTTGTCCCAAAATTAGCATTCAAAAATCATAAAACCCTATTACTTTCCTACAATACCCTTCACTAACTCACAAATACATTAAAAAAAATATATACACTCTTTCTCTCCAATCACGAGGGCAATCAAAGTCTAAACACACTCTCCTAAAATCTTGTGCCATTCCACTTTATGAAAGCTAATTTTGGGACGGAGGGAGTACTCTCTAACAAAATATGTAGACAAGAAATTAGAGATTCTTTTTGCTTTTAGATCTCTTGAGAACTCCTTGTCCTCTCATAGCTTGTAACTACCTTCTTTTCGTTTTTAATAAAAATCTCTTTTAACCAAAAGAAACTATGTAGACAACAAATTAAATCATTAACAAGAATAAGCAACTTTTGCAGAAGCATCTTTGCAGTTGCAAATGGAAAAATCCATTTGCATCAATAATTTTACAGAGATGAAGATTACCATGACTATCAGCGAGAGCACAAAATGAGTTCACAAGATTCAAAGTTTATTTTTATATAAGAAAAACAAATTGGTTGGGGAAGGGGTGGGGGGAAATGATGAACAACACCATTCCGAAGAAAGGAACTTAACCAAGCCAAGCCAAACCGAACCTAAGAAATAAGCCTCCAGAATTTCAATGCATATTCATAAAATGTCTCTTTAAGCCGTAACCGTCACAGTATATGCTAGATTTTAAAAGCTCTAGCTCTCGTTTACCCTTCTTTTTCCGTGAAAAAATCCGAGTACCAAGGGTAACATCCTTTCCCATGGGATCAACGAACTTAATTCCAATGCCTCAACAATTGCAATTCCATGCGCATCCGTCTCCTCATTGCCAAGGGCATTGTTGGAAGAAGTCCATCTCGAAGGCCACATACTCCACCCTACTATGAAGACTCAGGCAGTTGTATAGGTTGATGCATAACATAGACCCCTCCTGTGGGCTTTCCATCCTGTCCAAACCCTTGTTTGAAAGAGTAAGGCCCTCCATTTTAAAGAGCAGCAATTTGGAAACCAGCAGGAGCTTCAGACACATGTGAAAGCACTCCCTCCCTCAAGTTGGACCCCTAAGATCATCTATAAACAGACCATTTCCATCTACACTAAAATCATCAGCATAGTAAGAGGTATCATCTCAGAGCTGGCGTCCTCAACTTGAACATTCATTTGAGGCTAACCCATTCCTTGGGGCCAGCACTGAAGACATAACAGGCCCTGAGCAATCCTTATTCTCACACCTAGCTAGAAGCGCCTCGTGTAGAAATCCATACCAACTCCCTGCCAAACACTCGCTTAACGCTCTGCCCCATTACAGTTTGAGAAGCTCTCTGTCTCATCACTACGAATGCCAATAAAGAGAACGAGCTCCAGCCCCTGTTATGGTTCACTCGAAGACACAGTTATATATATATCTTTCCCAGTAGGGCCCAAATTAACTGTGCTGGCAGGCCCTTGTTTCTGATTGTTCCCTAAGGTTACCCCAAGTCCAACAGCATTCACAAGTAAAGGAGAGATTAAGTAATCCAAATGAAGCACAATATTGATGCTTGAACCTGAACAAAAACTTCGAAAACCATTTGAACAAGCATCCATGCCAGTCTGAGTGGTCACTGTCCTACTTGGGTCAGAAGGGGCCACAAGCTGCATTCCACGTTCTCCACGTGCCACACGCATAACTTCACGTGCCTCACGCGCCTCCTCCCTTTTTCATAGAAACCCTGGCAACCAATCTCCACAATGTTCAGATGGACAAGATCTGCTACACGTGAAGCAGTCTTGTGCCTCTCAACCCCCTTGCTGCCAGATTCAGGGTCACCACCGGCGGAACCCGGGGAGTGGTCACCGCCAACCCATCCACCAGCACATGCATCACTGCCCAAAAATCCAACCGCCTATCATCTTTTGAGAAACCAAGAATAAATATAGCCAGCATTCTTCCCTTGAAGAGACCCAACTCTAGAAAGTAGAAACTGACCTCTATTATTAGATCGAACCTTGATCCAACCAAGAAGTCGCCCAAATCTCCTCTTTTTCTCCAATCTGGTTTGGCCTTGCAAGAGTGGAGACAAGAACGTCACACACCCAACGATCCATGGCTGCCGAAAGCACCACTTGACGAGTCTGATTTCGACCCTTCTCCCAGCAAAGCTTTATTTGGAATACCCTCAAAGGAGAAACGAAGGATTTCCCCAGTATCCAACGGCTCATCGGCCAATTTGGAGTCATATGTAGTGGAAGAGTAAGGAAGATATGAAGGATGGAGAAGACAGGAAAGCAATGGCGAGGGAGGGAAAGGAGGCAGCCATCATTGTTGTTGTATATACAAGATTCAAAGATTATTTCAACTTATAATCATAGTTCACACGTTAAAATTTGTAAAAATTTAGATATTCTCCTTGGGATCAAGCCAATCAGGTTTTAGCTCAGATGTCTGTAATTGATTAATTCTGCGTCTGACCATTTGACATCAGGGTCATTTACTAGAATGCCATCCCTTGATGTACTTACCTCTCATAAACACATGCTTGAATCGCAGGAAACTAACCCATGGGCAATCCACATGTTAAGCCCATGATAACCAACTTTTTAGAATAAATTGCTCCTTGATATTTCCTGACTATCAATATTCCTCTTCACAGCTAATCAAGAAAAGGCAATCTTTAGGAGAAAACTTTGAATCCTAAGTATGCTCAACAGGAAGTCCGAAGACCAGTCCAACCTCAAAGCACATTGCAGCAACCTTCTATGTAAAACTGCAATCTTCTGTCATTCGAGAAGCACAATTTATCTCCTTCTAATTCAACCCTGGCAGTCGCGCACCCAACAAGAACTCTAAGCTGTCACCAACTTTTCTTTTTCCAGTCACTAGGCTACCTAGATTACATGTGAAGGTTAGCCAACAAGCCTTTTAAACCATCTTCTGGACAGAAGTTAGGATTCCCGTCTAGCAAGTCTCCTTTCGGATCTCTCAATAAGTAAATAAGACAACGTCAAAGAGATTGCATATGAAAACTTTCTAAAAAGGTAAAACTGCTTACTAGTGAGTGGGAAGGGAAAGCAGCCTTGCTCAGCGCAAAACAAATATAAAAAAATGGATAAGAACTAACAATCGACTTCTTTGAAAACCAGATCCTTCACTCCTATCTCAGCTTACTTCCCACATTTCCCAAAACCTCCTTCCTCGCACTTCACCACGATGATTTCCTACAGATCTAGCTTTAATGTTTGCATATAGCACATTGATGGAGAATCTTGAAGCCTAAACAAGAGCAACTAAGTTCAATGGGTGGCTTGATAGGTGGTCTATGTTTAGGAACATGAATCCCGAAGAGGTAACATTTATAATGCTTTCTGACTGGGTCGCTTTCTCAAAACAATTGAGGAAGGGATTTTGCCTTAGAAACAAGTACTATTTGACTTGCTATGACCTATCTCTCCACCTTGCATATGGGCTGTTCCTAGAAAGTTTACAGCCTTTCTCTCCCAGCCAGGACATATGCAGTCTAGGAGTCTTTGACTTTTTGCTATACGCTGTTCCTAAGAAGATTGACATTCAGCTCAGCCATATTTTATTTTTCAAGCCAAAAAAAAAAAAACAAAAAAAAAATTGTGAGGACTTCGAGCTGACTGATATGATCTTTGACTTTTTACTAAAATGGAAACCTTCACAAGTCCCAGATGACCAGATCTACAGCTTGACATGCCAATCCACCAAGAAAATTCATCATAAAAAAGAAAAGAGAGAGAGACAGCCTCATTCCTGATTCTCCATTATTAACTAGGCACCTGGAAATCATGCAGTTCATGGTCCATTATCTTTGATTTTCTTTTGTCTCATCGATTCAGAAGATCAGAAACTCACCCCATCTTTCATTCCATTCTCAGGCTGCCCTGGAAAAATTGTGAGGTAATATAACACTTTCGTTTCCATATGCTGATGGTTTAAATTTTTTAGTCTTCCCTACAACTCTCTCAACTAAACAAAGAACAATTGACTAACAAGATCATGCAAAATTTTGAAGATGCTATTTGTCCAAAAAAAGTAGAAGTGCAAACATTTAAAACAAGTTTAGGGATATATAACTGTGCCCATGCAATAGGAGGTTAGTTTAGACTATGAACCCGCACAACGAGAAGCAAGAACCTTAGCCATCAATGTAAACAAATGGATAACTAATACAACCTGTCATGAATAGAACTTTAGTTCAATAAAAGTTAAAATCTATAGAAAATTGAAGAAATTCAAAAGAAAGAATTAAGAGAATTAACTACTTACGAGTGCTCCCTGCACAAGTTCGTATGCCTGCATACATTAAGTTACCCAATTTAGCCAATATAGGTACATAACCAAATTTCCCAAGTTACACAAAATAAGATGCATAAATTCTTACAATTGGAGGAAACTTCATATAATAAGAATTTTTAACTTTTAATCATGGATAGTGATGAGATAGAACTAATTACCAAGGTTCCAAAACGTTTTCCCCCGTCTACATTCCGTGCAAGTCTCTCATCAACAACTGCCATTTGAACAGTCAAACCATTGCCTATCCTTGTCGATTTCCTCGCAGATGAGCAAGACACGCAAAGTGGATCACTCTACAACAAAAGAACGAATATACATAATAAAAACAAAGCACTACACATTAAGGGTAAACAAACAAAAGCAACCATTAAATTACAAATTTTTCCATAACAAAAACTTCAAAATACACATTTCCAAATTTTGCTACTTTTTTTTAGATAAGTAAGAGTAATTTATCTCATTGCAAAAAAGTAAGTAGTACCTTTTGCTCCCAAATGAGCATGATTTATCTCCGACAAGACACTTTGCATCATTAAAATGTTTTCCATCAATTACCAATTATGTAAATTGACAACTTCAACCTTGTATTGAGTTGTCATCAACCTAGGTTGCATGTAAACGAATATAGACATTGAAACGGACACAACACTAATATGGGAAGCGTCATTTACAGAAGCTAAAAACACCATATATTGTCGTGTTCGTGTCTAAGTGACAGTGCATGTTGTGTTCTAGTGTCGTGTGTCCGACACGCTACACTTCCAAGGTGTCAGTGCTTTAGAAACATCAACTATTATGTGCAAGTGAAGAGGTAATTCTATTAATTAAAAAATATTTGGAAGATATGGGGTGATTTGTTAAAAAGAAGATAACAAGATGATATGTTAAATGAAAAGTAAAGATAACTACTCCTTTATTGATTTTTCTGTGTTCTTTAACTGTACGCCATCTACGAGTAATTTATTTTGGGGTAAAGGAAGGTATTGCTTCTACTCCGAAATGAGCATAATTTATTACTAAACCAAGCCACTTTGTATCACTCAAATATTTGCCATCAACTACCAAGTCAATATAATTTCACAAATTTAACCTTGCATTGAGTTGCCATCAACTAACAATTGCACATAAGTAAAGCGGTAATTTCTATCAATCAAAATACACTTGGTGGTTGATGACAAATACTTAGAAGATATGAGGTGGTTAAAAAGAATAATAAGATGGTTTGTCAAGTATTTTCACAAACTTGCTTCTTTTAAATTAATTCTTGTAAAAATCTTATCAAACATACATACTATTTTAAATTACAATTCCCCACAAATCAAATACATTGGGGCTATGAATGAAATAATAATATTTAGGAAAAAATGTCGGAAACCCCCTATTATATACCACTCTATGCCAAAAACCCCTTTTATAATTTTTGTGGTCAGAAACCCTCTTATATGATACTTTCGCTCTGATGGGACCCTCAAGCCACCCCTACCAAGGGGTTTCCG
>BSSO01002803.1:0-18155 GCA_030267885.1 Mesembryanthemum crystallinum
TCAAATCTATAAAGATATGTACAATGTCTTCCATATTAAATTTACATAACCAACATCCATTTTGAAACTCTGTGATTGAAAAAAGTCAGTGATGTTTGTGTGGAATTGTGCATAATAACAAATGGGAAACCAGCTATTAGAAGAAACTAAATACATAATTGAAATAAGTGAACATAATGCCATAGCATAGAGTGAGCAACCAGGCTATAGGTGGTTTCCAGTCATATTGGCAAAAGAAGCAGTAATGTATCCAAGCTTATATAAAAATATAGTTATTGGTGAAAGAACAATGCTTCATTGCTAAAGCAAAGATTATGCATAATGATTAGCAATAGAAGTTTGCATTAGGAACTAGCTAATTCCCTATTTAGAAAGATTCGACCACCATAAGAAATTGGATAGAATAAGATCAAAGAGTTAAACAGGAACAGGGAGTTTTAACACGAACTGCTAGAATTCCTTGATCAATCCATTGCACAACCGTATTTCTAGTGACAAGCTGAGTGATTCAAATATAAAATGAATTATCAGCACAGCACACGTAAATAAAGTTTCTTAAGTTTATTGTGTTCATTGATAGCATGAATTTGATCCCTGACTTAGCCAAAGCACTAACAACATAATGGCCAAAAGTTTGATGATGACTGCCTCAGTTTTTTCGGTCTATCTTCTGATAAGAGAAGCCTTAAGAAAGATACAGGAATTTCAGCAGCTGAAGTGGAACCCCATTGCTGATAAGCTTCTGTGAGGGCTTTCCCACATGGAGAAAATTGAATAACCAATCTTAGTTCAAATAGCAGAAAAAAGAGAGTTGGCTTCAAGGGTAATGAAAGTTACAACTATGAAGTTATTTTACTGCAGAGTCTGAACTACCTACATATCTCTTGCTAAATACTGTATCATAAACACTATGAACCACCTACATTGCTCAGTACATTGGCATTAGGCATACTCTTTTCTTGCGGGTAAGTAGAAGAATGAGTACAAAAAAATTCTGCAGAACTTTACACTTGATGACAATGTTGGCAGGGACTTGGTAAATGGACAGGCATTTTCAGTAATAGATAAGGTGTGGCTAACTATTTTTCTCAATTGACAGCAATCAGAAGCTTGGGTTCATAGCAATTTGCACCCTAGCGTTTGGGGTTAGTTGCAAATCAAATTGCACCCCAAACTTGCAATTTACTTCTAGTGATGTATGATATTAGATCATCAATTAAAATTATAGAAAACACACCAATCTTTTTCACATATAAAATCTTCTTAATTGAACTAAATGAAAATTTAGTAATAAGTAGGAAAAAAAGTTGCAAAACTAAATTGTAAACTGAATTAATGGCAACGACGAAACAGACGAGGTCTTGATCTATGTTTTCCATCATTACTACACTTTTCTATTTAAAAAAAAAAAGAAAGAAAAAAGATCAGGGATAAATTCCCACCAAGAAGAATGGGAAAAGAAAGGAGTTAGACAAGATGATCACATCGATGCTCACGGATTTTATCTGGAAAAAGGAGTGTTCTAGCAAAGCTGAAGGATCCAAGACATGTGACTTGCTAGGCCTGCTTTTGCAGTCGAATCACCAGACTAATGCAGTGGAAGACTCAAAAGATCTGAAGTTTAGCAATATGACCATTGAAGGAGTGATTGAGAAGTGCAAGCTATTCTACTTAGCTAGACAGGAAACAACTGCAAGCCTGCTGACGTGGAGACAGATCATATCAGTGCACCAGGACTTGCAAGAGAAAGCGCGAGAAGAAGTTCTACATGTTTGTGGAAGAAACTCTGTTGATCATAAAGCAATTACCTATCTATGACTAAGTTTTCTATAAATAACAAACAGCAACCAACATTAAAGGGTTTTCCCTTGATTTATTTATTTATTTTCTTTAAAGAAACAATGATTTTCCAAATGCTTTTATACGGTATTTTCTTCCCTTAATTTGGGTTTTTCAGGTAACAAAGATACTTAGGACTTTAGGAGGTTCTCACTTCCGAGACTATACTTTCCCAGCTAATCACGACAAAGCTAAAACACAACACAACAGTCCAAACTGCAGAGACAGGGGCCATACAGCTTCATATTTCTCAGAAACACAGATAGTTCTCTTAGGATATCAAGCAAAATTACAACATTAACCAAACATGGGTTTGCTTGAACAAATGAAAATTAAAAACAAAATAACATCAAAGTTGACAATATATGAAACTTAGAGATGTGATGATTTAGTGCTCATAGTTCAGATTCCTTAATTTTACCTGCGGTCTTCAGAATTTTCCATCTTCTGTAGTTGTTCTATTCACGAGAAAGATATTGAAGAATGGGCTCCCAATCCTTTATGCAACACCGAGCTCTCTACATGTGTATACATGAATCTTACAGAGCAAACAGATTTTGCCAGATGACATATCTCACCACTTCTAATGTTGTATGATATCAGTTCCTGATCTCTACATATAAGAAATACACCGCTCTTCTTAACATAAAAAAAATCCTCCCATATGAGACTCTCCAATGAATGAAGATACTATGTTCACTCGAACTTATAGCCCTTGAATACCATTTGGTCCATTGCTCCTTTCCTCCATCGTTGTTGACCCTTACCCATACGTACATACGACCAGAGGAAACACCCAAAAGTGCAAGCAAGTCATCGAGGAGGAAAAGCAACCTTACAACAATAATGTCTCCGTCAGCCAGCGGGAGTTCCAAAAGGCTGAATTCTTCAGCATTGAAGTCAAAGGAAAGAAGATGCTCCTCCACATTTGCAGTCTCTCCTAAATAACGGAACATCAACCAGTGTGCAGCCCCATTGATGGAAACCGGGTGATTAGATCTTAAACACTAATCTCCTGGAACAACAAAACTGCTCACCCGCTAGGAACCCTCACCGACTCCATGAACCGCAACTGCTCGCTGCTGCGAGTCCCAAGCGCGTTGAAAAACAACTGCCTTATATTCATTATTTGAAGTGGAAAATCCTACGGCACATAAACTATTGTTAAAGGTGTAATCATCTGACATTGGATAAGGAGGAAGTGCAATGATTTTCTAATGGAAGGGTTCCACAACTACAGGTCATCCGAGTAGTGCTTGTGCACGAGCAAGATCAACCCATCAATACCAACAAAAGGCTTTGAAATCTCCTGAATGTGTTACTATAGCGAACGGCGATACTTATACGTTCTTCACGACCCTCGTATTGAATAGTTGAAACGTGACAGTACTTTTCAATTTCATGATTATTGAAGCAATTGAGGTGCATTGAAATGAAATTAGGGTTATCAATTATCTCGCGCCAAGTTTTGCAAACGCACCTGAATCTCAACAGGGATTTTACAGGAAGTCTGGTGAGCACATCCGTCAAAATTTCCGCCGGGAAATGATATTATTCGCTTCCTTTTCTTCATTCTTGATTAGAAAACAACAACGAGATGATCGATTGCAGCTTCTGATTCTAGGGTTTGCGAAATGATCGATTGCAGCTTCTGATTCTAGGGTTTGCGAAAACTCAAAGTGGTGATTATGCAACTGAGAAAGTTGGGAAACTCTACTATTGTCTGGGTTTCCCAATTGAGGTGTACATCGGTTCCGGACCGGCAATTGACCGGATTACACAAACCGTGGCATAAATCCGTGTAGTAACGGTGTTTTCATTTCGCCTTATTAAATTCCATTTTAAATTATTTCCTTTTAGTTCAAATTAGACCGTTTTATTTAAGCCATGCACTTTTTCTGTTACAAAATTATTATTTATTCAACTCAATTCTGATATTTCAAGGCGAACTGAACACACTCTAAATTATTTTTAGACTGTAAATCAAACGTAATTTTTTTTTAGAAAAAGAGATTGGTTCAATTTGATCCGGTTTGCATAAACAAGATTAGGGTTTTGTTTTCTTCAACTTATTTTGACTGAACTAATGTGATTGA
This sequence comes from Mesembryanthemum crystallinum, assembly GCA_030267885.1. Lineage (NCBI taxonomy): Eukaryota > Viridiplantae > Streptophyta > Magnoliopsida > Caryophyllales > Aizoaceae > Mesembryanthemum > Mesembryanthemum crystallinum. The sequence continues at coordinate 3,936 of BSSO01002803.1, forward strand.
ATTTAATTGATCTGAACGAATCAGATTAGTTTTATCTAAGTTGAAGAGAACATGTCCTAACTTGTTTCATATCAATAGCACAAATTTTAACGTATTGAATATATTTTGAAAATGACTTGAGCCTATAATTATCCAAAATCAAATTTACTTAACCCAATATTGATTAAGGCCTTCTTTGGTTGATAGCTTTTTAGCAACTTGTTCGACAATTTGGCTTGTTCAGTTTGCAATCCAAGACCCAAAAAACTGGTGTTTGGTAACCACCTTATTCATTGGCCTTTTGGAGCAAACAAGCCGAGTTTTTAAAAGTTGGGAGGGGGTAGTTTTTTGGGTTGGCTTGTTGGAGTAATATACAAATTGACAAACTTGTCCAATACTATAATTAAAAAGTTAAAGAAAAACAACATTTACAAATTATATTCATGTCCCTTTAAAAAAAAAATTATTTTTATGTCCATAGTGATCATTTTACGTCTAACCTGCTACTAATAATGAATTGACTTTACAAACATATTTTTACATTCAGCTAGTGAAACCAGCTAACGACAATCAACTAATCAAACTAGCTATTGGTCACCCGCTGCCCGCTAATTGCCAAACAAGACCTAAATCCACCCTGTTATCAAAATCGATATGACTTGAGTAAAAATTGACTCAATCCACTATATTGCCACCTCTGATTACAAACCTCAAATAAGTAGTAGTATTGAATTTGCTGAACAATAGTGGAGTTAGGGTTGGCCATGGGCCGGCCGGCCCAGCCGACTCACGTGCCGTGCCGGCGTGCTTGGAGCTTTTGGAGCCCCGGCCCGACCCACGACCCACCCAATACGTGTCGTGTCGTGCCGTGCCACCTATTATCAAAAGCGGCCCATGGACGGCCCACGGCCCATCGTGCCGTGCCTCGTGCTGGTGTGTCGTGCCAGAGCGTGCCATGCCGTGGCTGTTCGTGCCTAGGCACATGACTTTCCTGAAATTGTGGCTCGGCACAGCCCACGGCCCACCACGTCGTGGGGCGTGCTGGGCCATGCCTGAGGTGGGCTCGTGCCGTGCTCGTGCCAAATTCGTGTTGGGCCGTGCCGCTCGTGGGCCAGCTCTAAGCGGAGTAAAAAAAAAAAAAAAAATGCAAACCAATTCCAAATTACCAAATGCAAGTTTATTTTGCAGAATTCCCTTTCTTTCTCCCTCCATACTCTCTCTCCCGTCCGCCAGCCCCACTGTCGGCGAAACCGAAAAGGTCAGTCAGGTCGCCCACTCGCACTCATCTCATCTCGGAGTTCCGGCGTTCTTCTCCGGCGTTCCACTCACTCACCAACTGGTATGCATTTTCATTCATTCTACATTATGTTTTCTTATTTTTAATGTAGTTATTCACACTTCAGTTGCTAAATTGTTGAAAGTTCATCTCTAAATTTGTGAAATCTTTATTCGAATTGCTCAAGCAAATATCTCCACATGTTTTTTGTGATCATGCTCTCTCTTTATAACTTTTAATTTTGACTTTTTTGATAATTTCTGAAACCTGGTACAACCCAAAAATGGTACTTGACAGTTGCCTAGTTGGTAGTACTTTTTGAAGAATCAGCAGGCTCTGTGATGAAACTGGGCTTGTTCTGGGCTGTAAGAGCTACTTCATGAGTGGTGGTAGGCGGTACCGATCGCCTTTTAGAGGATGAGTATCCAATTAGTGATGCAGATGATGATGCTAGGATAGAAAAGGCTCATAAGAAGGATCAATTGTTGAAGAGTGTTGAATTATAATTATGAAGTAGAATGTGATGTATTTTTTCAAACACCTTGCGGTAGCAAAACTAATTGATGGAAGAATAGAGATTGTGTGAAGTAGGTTGAAAATTGCAGAGAATCTTTAGAAGTATGCAAGATTGATCAACAAAAACAAATTGATTGAAGAGAAAGGGGAAATTGTTGTAGTAAAATTTGATGATAAATTACTAGATCAAGGCCTTGTATTTTATCAATGTGGGACTGTTTGCGCGATTTATACTTTAACATGTTCCTCATATGTGGCAATGTGGGCTAATGCAAGGTCCAACACGTAGCACAGTAAGGGCATGTTCTTTTCGACTGAAACTGACTGAACTGAAACTGAATTAAACTTATTAGAACTGAACTGAACTTATTAGAACTGAAGTAAACTGAACTGAACTAAACTTAACTGAAGTGAACTTATTTGAACTGAACCGAACTTATCTGAACTGAACTGAACTTATTTGAACTGAACTAAATTGAAGTGAACTAAATAAATAGTAATTTGTGAGATAAAAAGTAAGTTGCAGGAACTGAATTGAATTGAACTTATTAGAATTGAACTAAACTGAACTGAACTGAACTTATTTGAACTGAACTGAACTGAAACTTATCTAGATAAGTTGAAAAGAACAAGCCCTAAGTCGTTTAGAGGAGATTACAGTTGACCTAAGACTCCAAGAGCAACCCTCTCTTATAACATGTACCTCACTTCCTTATTACAGCAAATCTATATACATCAGCTTATAGAAGAAATGAATTATAAAAATGATGCTAGCTGAGTAGTAGTTGTACAAGTGAGATGTAACATAGTATGTTAACGTACACAGATGTAACAAAATGTTAACCAGCTTTCCTTTTTTGCTTGTGTCCTCCAACACCCCTTGCAAGCTGGAGAATGTAAAAGACTCATCTTCTGATGGCTCCATTGTTGATGAGAAGTCAAGATTTTTGTGAGCACATCAGCTAATTGATGTGTGGTGGGATAATAAGTCAGCTGCAGTAAAACCTTCAGAATGAGAGAAGTGGCGGTTAACGTGTTTGGTCCCTCTGTTGAAAACTGGGTTCCTTGCTATGTGAAGGATAGATTGATTATCACAGTGACATGCCTCCACTGGTTTGAGGTCCTGCACTCTTAGTTTCTCTACTAGCCTCATAAGCTGCTTGAGTCTTGGCCCTGTACTGAGCTTTGGTTGAGCATTTAGACAATGTAATTTAATTATTCGGATCTAATGGAACTTTTAGTATGGTGCTCTTGATAAGATGAAAGATAAGGGACACATTGATGAAGAATGGGTAAGTCTGGAAATGAACAAAGTTGCACCAGTCAGGGAAAGTAGGAGCCGTGGTAGTTGTGGTTGAAGAGCTGAGGGAGTATATGTAGTCTTGCAGATATGATGGTTGTTTGTGAGGTCTGGTGAACCTTGTAGGTGCTATGAATCACTATTCAGGAACGTTTTTAGCGACTGAAATCCGAACTCATCTCTTTCATAAACCTGTTTTTGTAAGGTGTGAGATTACATGTTTGCCCTTTTCATCCAGTTGGCCTCTTGTTAAAGCATAATTTCTCTAATTTTGTCAGGTAAAGATGGATGAGAAGCAAAGGGAGGAGCTCGGTGGTTTACTGACTGTTCTCCCCCCTGTGGAATTTTGTTGTATTTATGGTTCAACTCTTCATCCAAACAATCATGACAAGGTTTTTCAACTGCAATCTAAATTATGCACCATTTATGACGTCATAATTTGCTTTCATTTTGCTTTTTGTGAGAGTTCTAATTTTGGGTTATTTTGCTGCAAACTTGAAATAATAGTCACGCATGATTGATTACATTCTTGGTGTGCGCGATCCTATTGAATGGCATTCGCAGGTGAGCTTAGGTTTCATCTTTTTCTTTTAAGATGCTCTATCAATTGCATATCAATCAACACTCTAAAATCTATCCTCTCTTTGTTGGATGAAGAATCTGAAAATGAACAGGAATCATTATGCCTCATGGATGGTGTACCTTGGTGGTGAAAAACTGGTGCTTCTGCTTCGCGCTATATTTCCGTAACATTCTTCACCCTTCAACTTCTGTTCATGTTCTGACAAAAAAATGCTCAGTTATTGTTACATCTTCATAGATTACTGAAGTTGCAGATAAAATTGGTGTAGGAGTGCACTTCAACCCCTTTGTTTCTTGGAATAACAAGGTATTGTTTCATGGACACAACACAATAGTTAGTCAAGTTTACTTGCGGGCGTAAAGGTTGACATAAAAAGAGCATAGCTATATATCTTTCATATGTTACAGATTTCATAATTTCTCATTGCAGACATTCAAGTATGGTGTGGTCAGAATGCATGACTTGGTTGAAGACATACAGAACTGGGAAAGGTTTTATCTGAGTGGTCGTTTACAAAAACCTGTATGTTTCATTGTGTGCATAAATTTCATCTTCACTCTACCTCTCTCTCTTATAGCAAACTAAAGGAAAATATTCTTCATTGCTCTTCTTAACTCTGGCATGATTTTGTATATTTGCGATTTGCTTTCTGTTTGTTGCTTGTGCCATTTCTGGTTTGAATTTGATATCTGAATTTCATTACTTTTGCATTTTATTTGTGGGCAGGTTCATGTTCTTGTAGATAGCTTAGATGTTGAACAGCTAAATTCCTTAAATTTAAGAGCTGCAACCTCAGCTGCTTTACTACTTTTACCTTCCAATTTCACTGAGGTAAAGAATTGTGGTATTGTGACATTCCCTTCTGGTTACTTGTTTATCCTTATTTTTCTATTGATGCAGGAGGATCTATATGCAAAAATTTGTAGCCTATCTTATATGGGTGACCTGCGCATGCTCTTTGCAGAGGACAGACACAAGGTATACCTGAGGTTTTGCTTTTTTTCATGCACAAGAAAGTTTGCTTCTGGTGCCTTTTTTGGTTGGAGCTCTCTAAGTCTTTGGATGAGTTAATTTTTGGTTATCTTTGGGTCTGATATGTGTGCTACAACTGGTAGCCTGGTACTAGATGTGGAAAAGAGTAGAATTTTTGTTCCTGATTTTGGTTTGTGGTTTGTTTTGCCTTGCAATCTTGGTTCTGCTTTGTGTCAATGATATTGCAACAAATAATCCATACTAGTTATAATGTACATATCTCTATAAAACTGGTTTTTTGAGTACCCTGAAAGCAAGTAGGGTTAGAAAAAACAATGTTCAATTTAACGTTGCCGCTGTTGTCTCATCTGTTAGGGTATAGTAGAATTTGCCACACGTATCTGCTAGTACTTTACAGACAAGAATGCAGTAAGTTACTGAATCCTTAACACGTGTCTGCTAGTATTTAACAGACAAGAATGCAGTAAGTTACTGAATCCTTGGTAGAAGTAGCTGTTGACTTGTTGGGTTCATTAGAATTAAAGTGTCTTAATGACGATTTTTGGAATTTTCCTGCAGTAATTTGTGTGTGAGTGCTTGTCTTATGCTTTGTGTACTTTGGCCATACCTCAATAATTTTTTCCTTTTAGTCGATTATTCTGGACAATCATTATAAGTTCATGTTTAATTATTCACTTTCCTAACCCAATCATGACCCCTTGAATGCTTTTTTATTCCTTTTTTATTCTTTTGCTGTGGCAATGTACTGGTTACTACATTGGCTCATTTCCTTTATAGTTTGTGCCTTGTGGTGTAGCTATACACCTTACCAGTGTCTCATCTGTTAGGGTACAGTACAGTAGAATTTGCAACACAAGTCTGCTAGTATTTGACAGGCAAGAATGCAGTAAGTTACTTTTTCCTTGGGAGCAGTAGTTGTTGGGTTCATTGGAATCAAAGTATGTCTTCAGTGACTGTCAATTTTTGAGTTTGCCTACTGAAGTTTGTCTGTGAGCTCTGGGTGTTATGCTATATTTTGGTGAAATATCCTGGACAATTAATACAAGTCCATGCTTAATTATTCACTTGTGTACTTCAATCGTCACCCCTTGAATGCTTTCTTATTCTCGTGCTGTGTCTATGTACTGAAATTCTATCTGGCTGTTACTACGCTGCCTTATTTCCTTTATCGTTTGTGCCTTGTGGTGCAGCTAATCCCTTACCAGTTGAGACAAATTGTATCTTGTTCCCTCATGTGTATTCTCAGTGAATTTTCATTTCCCTGCTACAGGTTAAGAAAATTGTGCAAGGGCAGTTTGATTTATTCAGAACAATGTATAGGCCAGTTCTGGAAGAATTTGCCACCAAAGACTTGTTAAGATTCTCATCATCTAGTGGTCACCAAGAAAAATTGTCTCAGGTAATAAACTATACTAAACTGAAAAGTTGCTCGATTGCCATATTGGAGAATGGAGATTTTCAAGTGCTTTGACTATGTTGTATGCTTTTCTGATTGTTGAGGATTTATATATCACCAGAATGTAATCTTGATATCTTAAGAGATATAATTATAGTCTTTTTCTGCCAAGAAGTGACCGTCGAAAATGACAGGCTGTTTTTTTTGGTTGGTTTTGGGTTAAGAAGTAAGGACTTGTATTACCAAAAGAACATGCAATAACTACAACATAAAGGCAATGAAAGTCTAACACCACCTTCTAGGAAGGAAATTTTAGCAAACTCATCCCTGGAAAAACTTAAACAGAATTACATCAAGCTAAAGAAACTGAAAGTCCTTCAATTCTTTTCCCTAGATTAGATAGAAGCCAATCTGACTTTAATCTCATCCTTCATTAAAGTAAAGGCCTGCTCTGCTTTTGATTCTTCAGTGTTGAATATGCTCTTGTTGTGTGCCATCCAGCAATGGGTATATCACAGCAGCAGCGACAGCTGCTATGAGGTCTCTTTTAGACTTCTCACACCTAATAATTCTCAACTTTCTGAGCAACCGGTCTACAGAAGCAGCCATATAGGTAGATCCCAGCCAGGCAAACACGAGCTCCCAGACTTTCTGTGTCCTGCAATACTGTATAAACAAGTGATCATGTGTTTCTGGAACAAATTTACATAGAGTGCAGTTCACTTCCTGAATATTCATCACAAACCTGACCATCCTTCCTTAATCAGTAATCAATGTTTGCTTGCCAGCCACATAATAAAGAAATGCTCGGGCACATGTATCTTTCCCCATATAGAAGGAGCATATCTGTTCATTGCCATAGCCAACATCACAAAGTTGTAGCAACTACCGATAGTAAATTGGCCATTAACATTCTCATTCCAGGCAAGTCGAATCAAGAGGGGGGGGGGGGGGGGTAATTATAGAAAGAACTACCTTTCAGATAAATGGCAATTACCCATTTGACCCATAGAGTATCCTTCTTAATGCTGACATTCCAAATATGTTTGCTGACAGCAGCCAGGTTCAATATCTCATTATTTTTGATCCCCAATCCTTCATATGAAAGCGACAGAGGTTCAGAAACTATTTATAACAGTAAAAAAGAAGCTGTGTGGGCATGAAGTTATTGCCATAATTCTGTAAGTTTGACCCTTGAAAATTTCAAGAGGACAGTTAATTTGGGATGAAGGGTGGCAATTTGATTACTTTTTGTTCAGAAAGATCCCTTTGCCCTACTTTGATGATGTCATCACGATGAAACTCATGGTTTGTCTGTTCATTCTTATAAAAACTTTGGTGAGGTATGTGGAGCTGAAGACAATTAACAATATTATTTTGTTTATAATCTTTAAGCAAATATGTTGTTAACTGCTTTCAAATTTCAAATAGTTCTGATTTCCTACCTTGAACACCAGGATTGTGGTTTACCTATCGTCCACTCCCTGGTCTCCCGTCTTCCCAAATCAGTCAGAAGCTATATGGGCATGAAGTTAGGAGAGCAGCAAATGATGAATTCTGGTATGATACTAATCTGTTCAATGATCTGCAACTCATGCAATTACTTAAATTTTTTGCCACCTGTCCCTGCATCTAGTGGCAACTTTAGGGATAAATCCTATCCACGAGGCTTTCCTTCCTCTGTCAGCAAAGTGATGCACACACATCATGTACGGAATCTATTGTGATGTTAAGAAGCAAAATGTCACTGCCAAAGTAGAAATTGACTGCTTTTTTATTTTTATTTATGTTCATTTTAAAAAATTACGTGGGTAATTTGGGTTTTGCTCCACTTATCCCATGAGCCCTGAAGTTAAGGGTAAGGAAAACCTCCAATGACCCTATAGGGCTCGCCATACTAGAAATAGATTGTTAATTTGTTATTGTTTTTTCCCTGTATCTTCAGATCAAGTTGCCCATCAAGTAGTTATAAAATCTAGAGCAGAGGCTGCAAATTGCATGGAAAAGATTATAAGGCGCAAAGTCCTGGTTTCCAGCATCAGGCAGGCTGCTTCTGGTCTTTTAACTGTAGGCGCTGCCAGAGCTTCGAGGTACCTTTCAAGTAAAATGCAAAAAGCTTGGAAATCCCGGTTCTGATATTCTGAGCGATCCATTCGACATGTGATCATATAATACATGTTGAAGGCTGATTGCCGGACCATTTAGAATCTTCACAGGTCATACCTTGGGGCTGAGATCCTGGAATGGCAGTATGCATGAAATTGCTGCTCCATGGCATTTTCTGGACAAGTACAAAGCTTTGTAGGGACGACAAAACTACTTCAGAAACATGAGTTACCAAGACGTATTCTTCCCCTTTGTTTTGGTGGAGTAATGCGAGTTTTTGCTATAGAAGTATCTGCACTAGATTTGCATTGAGAGTGATTCCATAGTCCAAGATGTAACTTAAAACTTTTGGCTCTTAAATAGTTCCTTGGAAACTCTTGATAAGTCACAGATTTTTCTTTTTAGGGAGATTCCGAAAGTTACAATTTTGCGTTGATCCTCGTAACATTATTCAGATTTTTGCTGTTGAAAGGTTTGCGTTTGTCAAGAGGAAGCCACTTAGCTGCCATTTTATACTTCATTAGATTCTAAACAAGTGCCGTATTACTTTGTTAACAACTCGTAAAAGATGGGGCGAGTTTTGTAGTTTAAAGGTTATGAGCACTTGAATGATTTGCAACACGTCTTATAAGAATAAAAGTTCATTAGTTGGATATAAGACTACAAAACATTCAATCTCATCGGTTTCAAAGCAGTAAGGATCAACAAATTTTGGATCCAAATCTTGAAAGTCTCCAAATTTCAAGCCTAATGGTCATTCTTGGGAGGGGCTATGAGTTATCTTAATCAGGACTTAAAAAAATGCTTCATGATCACAGTTCCCATGTTCTATTCCCGTTCCGAACCTCAACGTCTGTATGCTCTTGAGTCTCTAGAGATTTCTTCAATAACTTCGAAACAAGTGTATGCTCTTGAGTCTCTAGAGATTTCTTCAATAACTTCGAACCAACTTGTTGCCCTATTCCCTTTCCGAACCTCCGCATCTGTATGTTTTTGAATCCCTTGAAATATCTTCAATAAACTTCAAACTGACTTGTTGCGACTGTGAACGCGTGGTACTTGTTCAAATGTTAAGCAGATGGGTGACTAATAAAGAGCTCAAACCTCCAGTAACGTGGAGAACAATCAGCCTGATGTCCTTGTCTAACAAAATCAAGAATTGTCAACAAAAGATTGCACAACCCTCATAGTACAAATTGTTGTCAACAGTTAACATGAGAAAAATGCAGCCAAGATATAGGACTAAACACCGAGTTCTAGAGTCCAAGTTGCCTGCACTATAGCTCCTCTGCTGGTACCATCAAACCCAGTTGCGAACCCAAAAACCAACCTGCCAGCCGCCATATGAGATCCAATCTGTCACAATGCGACATAAGCAACAACATAACAGAAATAATGTTGCAACAACGACATTGCTTAGTGCGGTTCAGGCCCCCTAATAACTGAAGCTCTCCCTAAGCTCCTCGTCTCGTCGTTCAAGAAGTGCAGACTCCCAAGGAGAGTGCTACCTGCACCATGTTTTTACTTCATTTAGAAAATTAGGATGATTTTGTAAACAATTACTAACAAATACACACTGAAGGTTTGTGACATTACAAAATACAGATCCCTGGTATTACATGAGTTGCTACTTATGTATAACTTTTGGGTTTAAAATATGACATTTAACCAGTATGACTAGCTGTACCATTCCTTATCTACACAACTGAAAGAGCCACTATTGGGAAAATTTCAGCTTTGGATTACAACAAATACAGTACCCAAGGTGGCTCTCAAGACTAGCTCAAGAGACACTAGATTAATGGTATCAATAGAAGTCCTACAAAATATCCTCTTCAGTCTTGCTTATGTATGTAAAAGCAGGCATGTACTCAACTTTGATACGGTTAACAAAAAGAGATCTATATCAGGGTAATCATTTCATGCACAAATGATTTCCTGTCAGTGAGGATGAGGTGGGAGCACAAGTGGTAAGTGCCCCACTCTCACAACCCAGTGGTTAGGGGTTCGATGCTCATTGTAGGGAGGTTAAAAACCTCCTCTACCATTCTTTGCAGGGAGGGTCTCCTCCTCTGCCTGAGCCCAGCCCATATTTGATGGGTTGGCTTGCCCGGCGCATGTGGTTTGCGGGCTATTGCATGTGTCCTTATAGCAAAAAAAAAAAAAAAAAAAAAANCTGTCAGTGAAACCATTTGAGGTACTTCAATATACTTAAATATTTTCAACTCTTAGCTCTTGCACTTCAAAGAAAGATCAGTAGCTTATTTGTCCTTGGATTCAGAGGAGGAAAATAAATCTTCAAGCAGAGCTCTTATCATCTTTCGTTTTCTGGGCCCATACTTGTGGATAAAGCCTAGGAACATACCAGTAAAGCCTTACTGACCTAACTGATTTGGTATCCCAATGCAATTAGAAATTGTTTGATAGGCCAACCTAATGCAAATAAGTTCTGTCGCTGAAACCATATGACAATTATGGAACAAGGTTCCCCCAAGTAAAGGCTCTTGCGTTCCCCAGTTTTAAACAGGCATTATGCAAATGGCCCATGAAAGGTATTAAGGTCACAGGCCTTATCATAACTTGCGTTGCGATATGCTCCATTATTCAGGGATTCCATCAACCACTTATTACTATTTGGAAGAAATATCTAAAGCAGGTTCCTAGAAGCTATCCATGTCCTTGGGCCAGTAATATCCTTTGAAATTACCATACTGTGTTATATCAAGCTGTGTTTATCCTGCTTGATATTGACTTACCATCATTTTCTTCATGTGTACCACAATTTTTCTCACACCTGAGATGACTTTTGCCACGTGAAGATCCTTCACCAGTTTAACGGCAGCTTCTACGCTGTACATTAAACAGTAAACAGATTAGATGAAACCCAGAGTAAACTGCCAGCATAACTTAGAATTTTGCAAGCATTAGATGTATAAGTTTAATATCACAGGTTACTTAAGTAAACACAAGTCAAGACAAAGGATGCTTAAAATAAACTACAACATCAAATATCGATAAATATAGGCATTAACCCACTGCAAACTTGGTAGTACTAATGAGGTAATTGTTGGGAAAATGTACATTGAAATCATCATTGATCTGGAAGTTCTTCAATTGAGTAGCTGCAGTGATCTTTTGCAATCAACTAAGGTAATACGACAGGCTTTAACGTTTCTAATACATAATTCTAAGCTGTCATAAAGACATTCTGAGCGCTCAACAAGAAGTGCCATGTTTCAAAGCCACAAACAGTCTCGCACTTGAGATAGCAAGAAAAGACAACAGAAACCCAGAAAAACTTCCTCCAAATGCCTCAAACTACAAAATAGTTTTGTTTTCAGTAAAAGAGACAGCAGAAGACAAACCAACAAATGTAAAGACAGTGAAGCCAAAGTTGACTAATTGTTGAGTATTGATATGGGTACTTGAGGTGAAATGAAGAGTTGAGTAACAAAGTTCCTCAGTAGTCAGCACCATAGACCTTTTCTTCATTTTGATTACATTTTTTTCTGTTTCAGTATAAGCACATTTTCCCCTCTCATGTGACACATTACCCTAAATGGAACATGTCAAATATGAGCATATACCTTTAATTCTCATAATAATGTAGCAATAGAATAAGTAGATCAGATGGTTTACTCTCAAATTATATGCGAATTTGGCGACAAATTATGAAAAGAGAGGGGGGATGGGGAGCGCATAAGAGACAGTTTATATACCCGTGCCCTAATTTGTTTGCGTCAGTCAGACTTATACCCTACTTATATCCACTAAATTATGCAGCAGCTGTTTAGGTATCCCTCAAACTCGTGCTCTTTCTCTTTTGGCTCTGAGCAAAACGTCTTGCCATAAAAGGATTGAAGAACTTTTTCATGTGCTCTGAAAGACTCTGAATTGCACGGAGGTTGCCAATAGCTGACAGATGCATCAGAAATGAATCAAACTTTTGATAGGGTAATTTCATTCCCCTGTCAACAACCTCTTCCAAGAGAAAACAGGCATCCTCACTTTTGTCACATCTAAAAAGCCCTTCAATCATCACACAGTAAGTATTGATATCCCGATCACAACCAGTTATCTTCATTTCATCCCAAGTCTCAAATGCTCCATCAGGATCGCCCATAGAAAAGAACATCTCAATCAGCATATTAAAAGTATGCACACTAGGCGTACAACCCATCTCAACCATCTTGCGATAAAGCCGAATTCCTTCACTAGCCATCTTATTGTCACAAAGAACTTTGAGAAAACAGTTGTACGTGACAATATCAGGAGGAAATCCCTTCTTTGCCATTTCTTCAAGAAACCTATATGCTTCCTCTACCTTTCCAGCCAAGCACATTCCTTCAATCAAGTCCTTGTAAGTAGAAACATCAGGTAGACAACCACTTTGTATCATATCCCCAACAACTCTAAAGCAATCCTCCATTCTATTATTCTTAACAAAAGCCGAAATCATAATTGCATAAGTTTTTGCAGTAGGAGAAGATGAGATAGAATCGCTCTTTCTCATAAGCTCGAAAAGTTCAGATGCCTCATTCACCATTCCTGCTTTACAAAAGGTGTCAATTGCAGCGTTGTAAGTAAGAGTATCTGGAGTAAAGCCCATATTGGACATTTCCTCCAGGATCTTCATTGCTCTAGTTGTGTTTCTGCCCCTGCACCACCCGAAAAACAATAAATTGAAGGTATTGACATCCGGCTGAACCTTGCTCTTAACCTTCCTAAACAAGATTTCCGCGGTCTCAACCAGACAACACTTACAAAGAGCTTCAAGTAGCAAATTAAGCGCATTAACCTCTGGTTGAATCTTCACTCTGACTCTGTTCTTCTTATTCGAGCATTTCTTAATTTTGGTGAGATGTTTTTCTGTGTATTTTTTCAAGATGGACAAGAGATCATCAACAGGCACCGACTTTTTATCATTCCTTTTCATGTAATCCAACATATCACACACAATTCTGAATTGCTTAAGCTTGGAATTAGTACGAGATAATATATCAAGCATTTCATTATAAGTCTGGCGTTCATGGTGATAATTCTCCTGGGAGCCTGCCCACATGAAAAATCTAAACGCTATCGTATCCTTAAAATTTAGCCTATGGAGGATTTCAATGACCAACTCAGTAGTAAGGGGAATACCTGATTGCTCAAGGGCTTTCTCCAAATTCTGATCACAACCCCCATTTTCCAAAATAATTTTATATACCGTATCAGCACCGTAGATTGATTTTTCTTCCTTGACAACACCTATGCTGGAATCCTCACCCACAAAATCATCCGAAACTCCAGTGGAAGAGTCTTCCTTGACAACATCTATACTGGAATCCTCACCCACAATATCATTCGAACCTCTGTTGGAAGACAACTGTCTCAAAGGGAAGCCAAATGCAGAGCATCCCTTTAAGGAGACGTAAATTTCACCATGACAGGGTGTTCGATTCTTGTGGGAATCAAAAACAGGAGGTTCATAACACAGTAAAGCTCCACAGCGACGATAACAACTAAATGAATTCCTGTACTGCCTCAGAACTGAATTAACAGAAGATCGCCACATTTCTTTGATCGTTTATCAAATGCTTAACAAAAATGAAGTGGGTATCAGACCCTCATCAGCAATCTGCATAAAAAACGAATTGGTATATATGATATGACCATCTTATTTGTAGGGAAAGAGTAACAAAAAGATCATATTGATTTTTTTCTCAGGACACTAAAGCAATTCCATCATTTGGGTCAAATCAAACACTAACTTCAAACTTCCTTCACTCATATCAGCATATAATTGCATAGATATAATTTGAAATGAAGCAAAGAGTATATATTCGGGGAATCGAATAATAGTTGAGAGAAATTACTTGCTCTGAGTTTGAAGAATTTCTTAAAAAACAAAAACTTGCTGAGCTTCTCCTTGCTATAGTGTCGCCTGAAATCCCTAGCTCCAACCTTATTCAAGCCCTTCCGAGGAAAGAGAATCGACTATCAAAGGCCTACTTACATTGAAGCGAGAGACATAGAGAGAGAGAGGAGAGAGAGTGTACCAGAAGTGCACCGAGTCGATTGATGTTAGA
>BSSO01002804.1:0-18153 GCA_030267885.1 Mesembryanthemum crystallinum
GCTTGAAGTTACAGCTTGTTCTTTTTTCTCTCTGCTACCAAACAAGATTTTAGCAAAAGCTAAAGCTAAATCTCACAGCTACAGCTAATTTTGCCAAACATAGCCACAAATGTTTGAAGGATAAGATTGGAGATCATTCACTTATCTTAAATGTGTCTCATAGCTAACCGAATAAATTATCATATTGAATCATCATTTACGTAAATTCACAGCACAGTGCACAAAGGTTAAGTATGTAAGGGCATTATCGCCCTTATAGAAATCGAATGCCATTACCTGTACATACATTCAAAATGGATTGTCACCGAGATGCTTTGATATTGAGTACGGACAATATGCATCTCCTATACAATTACGAGTTTCACTTGTATCGAGAAATTAGTACTCCCTCTAGTTGACCAATTAAGGTTATATATCCTCCATTATATTTCATTTACATTGTTCATTTTTCAATGTAAATTACTCTTTTTTACTGCCTTCTTCACCACATATTTGTCTCATTAAATCATTCTAAACCACAAATTCAATTTTTATTAATTTGAAGAAAAAATATCAATGTATTTCACTCTATCCATATCAAGTACTCCCTCTATCACTATTAATAAATTACTCCATCTTGGGGTTTTTTTTGGAAATTTCCTATGCTACCCCTGAACTTTGGCATAATGCCAAAGGTGTCCACGCTTTTCCAATAATACCAGTGGTACCTCTGAACTTTGACTTTAACATTTTTTGTACCCCTTAACTTAGACTTTAACGTTTTTCGTACCCTAATGGTTGATGGAGCTACTTTTCCGTTATATTTTTTTAACTATTTGACTTATTTAATATATGGGGCACTATAAAATGAATGATATACCCTTACTTGCCTTAATTACACAACTGTAAGGCATTTGACAAACATTCCTCTTATAAGTCTGAAGAAAAAAATTTGGATGTATGACAATGGTGAGTAGGTCGATTTATAAGGGAAATGCCTGTCAAATACTTAGCCGTTGTGTAATTAAGGCAAGTAAGGGTATATCGGTCATTTTACTATGCCCCATAAATTAACTATGTCAAATAGTGAAAAAAAATCTAACGAAAATGAGCTCCGTCAACAATTAGGGTACGAAAAACGTTAAAGTCAAAGTTCAGAGGTACCACTGGCATTATTGAAAAAGCGTGGACACCACTGGTATTAAGCCAAAGTTCAGGGGTACCACAGGAAATTTCCTTTTTTTTGGGGGGGGGGGCGCTATTATGTGTAAGTTTGCTACTTGATCATTGTACTCATATGTGTTACAATGTGTAACTGATCTATGAAGTGGTAATGTTATATCTATAACAGTTATAATTTCCATATTATATTTAATACTCATAACGAGATATTTATATGTATATTTTGATCAAGTGTAATGGATCTAAGATCACTTGATATGGACCATATGGTGCTAATATTATGTTGGATGTTGTTGGTGAGAGGTAGAATAATATGTTTGAGATTTTTTCAGTTAACTTGATACTTTCATGAGGACATTTGTAGCCCTACGATTTGACCACGTGGATCCAAAAGATTACCTGACACTTTGGCCTGCTGAGTCACTATAATGGGTATCTTTGGTAGTTTTTTAAGTGACACGTGTTAGTTGATGACTGGCCAAAAGGGTCTTAGAGAAGCTGATGTCACACGCAAGATCTTGGGCTGGCATATTAAAGAGAATCGTAATTCACATGTAAGTATGTAACGTCAAAAGTTTTATTTTGACTTGCATTTCAGGATTTGGGTTGAAGTGTTGAACGTTGGCACCGCAATTTTAACCTACTACTCTTACTATATTAATTAGGCCACCAAAATTCATACATACATATATATATCTGTCTATAATAATCGTATTTCGAATCAATAAAGCTAATTGTATATGCGAGCAATTAATTAATGGGGCCCTAAGATTTTTTTCATTTGTATGGAGAAGATCATATCCATCAACATCAAAATAGAAGATAATATAACACCAAGGGACGTGAGATAATTTCACGATAAATAATGGGATAAAGCCACGAAGATATATTTGATCCATACTAGTAATTAATTTTGTATAAGTGGTTTCCTTTGTTAGTTGGAGTATAAGATCTTTTTTCTTTCCTTTTTTTTTTTTTTTTTGGAACAGTAAAGAAGTCTCTTTCGTTTGAGTGAGGAGGTGTCGGGTGCGTCATTGCACTACATAACCACCACAAGTGCGGTATAAGATGTTTTTGATTAACCAACTATATATGTTAGTTTATCAATGAATGATAATATGAAATGGAGTACTAAATATAGGGTAAGACAAAACTGTTGTAAGACTACTTTCAGAGAATTGTGCAGGTGTTCACCTACCAACAAGTTATATTCTTATATGCGAGAATGAATACTTATATGCGATTATTGATGCAATTATGCTTCTATCACATGAAAGTGCAAGTGCTACTAGCAAGTTGTAATGGTTGATGCATTTGGTTTGTATTATATGTTCGTATTTTCAAAATTAACGATTAGTTCATACAAAAGTTTTTTTTTCAACAATCCTTGTAAATGATAAGAATGTATTATTTATCTTTTGTTCAAAAGTTAAGTCTAATTATAAATTTGTAGAAAGCAATATTTTTCTTTCTTTACCACGGATGAAAAAAATCACTTAATTAGACAAATATTAAATGACAAAGAAGAAAAAACGGAACTTCTATAACTTCAAACACCATTTTACATAAGTTGCTCCCTCAATCACACAAACGAGGCAAAATCACAATGATTTATTGTGACTCGAGAGGAATTTTCATTCTCACATCCCCAATCCAAGAGAATTACTACTCTTATATTACTCATCACAAAAATAAAAATAAAAATACACACATGTATGAGCCTCTTCCTTCTTAGCTTCCCCTTCAAACAAGATGAGAGACATTTTTTCCGTATACATTTTTCAATTAACTCCCAAAAAAAAAAAAAAAAAAAAAAGGGTTAATTTTAGAGACTATCTACAAATTGGTGGGCCTCTAATGGGCCTTAATCAATCAAAGTGGGGTTGGATTAGCGGCAAAATAAGCTAGGGCCCCAACAAATGGGGCGTTAATATACGTTGTGGGCTCGGACTTTCTAAAATCAGCCCGATCATCATCGTACAAATCATCCTCACCGGGCCCACCAACAACGGCCCCAACAAGCACATTTGAGTTGGGCCCAGGTGAGTTAAAATAACTGGACCCTTCTTTACAAGCAATGGGCTGAGGATGGTCCTTAATTGAAGGCAAAGATGAGCCCCTATGGTGAATCCTTTGTGGGTGCTTCAGGCTGTACCCTACCATGTAGGACATCCCCATTGGGTTCTCACCCAAAATGTAGTTGACTTGCCTTTGGGCTAGCTTCCGGAGGGTGGCGGGGCCGACATCGACGGTGCCACAGTTAACGGTCCGGGATGTCTTGTCGAGGTAGTTTGCGTAGACGAGTAGGAGGAAGGTGATGGAGGTGGAGTGTTGGAGGTTGCTTCCTCCGGGCTTGTAGATGAGCCCACCGGGTGTGAACTCAATGTGGGAGGACGAGGATTCCGGGATTAGACTGCACATGAAGCTATCCGCTGAGGATTTGTAGAGTTGGAGGTTCAGCATGCTTCCCTCCAGCACTTCCTGCGATACAACTAAGGAATCAAGAGATACTCCAGTGGTTTAGGAGACTTTTATGTTTTCGATGGAGAATATGTTACCAACCTTGGAGACTAGAACATTAAGGCCAGCATGTTTGTTGTCCCACCCAAATTCATTAATGTTGTCATCAGCTCCAAGAGTGTGACCATTGCTCTCTATAAAGTTAAGGTATGACTCATCTTGGGTAGCTCTTCTCAACCATGCTGCTCCCCATAGTAGTTCATCCTGCCCCAAATAAAAATGGTCACAATCACACAAAGTCAGTACAAGTTTTCATTTTTAGGACAAACCAAATATTGGGACCATTTCTGATAACTAATATGGAGAATGATTATTGATTCAATCAAGGAATTTGGTCCCATCTAAATTTATTCAGTGCTTATATTAATCATTCAATTATAATGACACCATTTAATTTTTCCTTTTTTACTTGCCTGATATCCATCAAAGTCACAATAGAAGGGGCAGACTCCATTTCTGATATTTGAATTATCGCTGTAAGCTCCTCTGTAGTTATCTGCATATTCGAATGCAGTGATGGCGTTTCTTAGTAATGTCTCTGCGTATCCAGGATCGGCTGAGCGGAACGCCATTGAAGCAGCAGCCAGAGCTGCAGCAGTCTCACCAGCGACGTCGGAGGCCGGATTTGGTGCATCAACGGCGTAGACTGTTCTTGCTGTGTCCATATCCTCTGGCCTTTCCCAACAATTATGGTCACTTAAGGGATCACCAACCTACATACAAAGTAGAAAGAATCCATAAACATAAACATACTTAATAAATAGTAGAGTGCACCATCTTTGGGGTTGACTTATGGTTAGACGACTAGTTAATTTTACCAAATATCTTTACAAACCGTCATTGTTAGCCGACAATCAAAGTCACCAGCCATCAAAATCATGAAACAATACAGTCCAGATAAAGTCTAACCATATCTCATCATACAAATTCCCTATTTTCATCTTAAATATTTTCCATGTTTTTCTTATTAACCATTAAACTTTGTAGTGCTATCATAAAGGAACCACTAAGACAATGAATATTCTCTAGTCTAAACGTGTCAATTTACAGGGTATAAGAGAACAAAACATGCACAAAAAGAGAATGTACGTATGATAGAAAGAATGCTTGCTTTTGTAAAGAAAAAGACATCAAATTAATTAAAGAAAAATTCCATCTTAAATTACATAATTGCTTGAATGGGATAATTAACAAAAGCAAAAAGTGACTTAATTTTTTTGGGGGTTATAGAATTTGTTTAAGAGGCAGGGGACAAGAGCCTCAACAGGAGTGGGGGTGACCCACAACTCTTGTAGTAGTAAATACATGAATCCGTGACCTGTGTATGTGTGTGTGTGTCCCATGATTCAATATGTCCAGAGATTCCATGAACTTGTAATTGGATGATTCTTGCAATCTTGCTTGTATTATCTCCTTTTTCTCAATTTCTGTGCATTTTTTGTTTTTTAATTTATCTAAGAGATTTGTTTTACTACATATTTGTTTTAATTGGTTGTAGAATTTGAGTGAGTAAGCTTCGATCTTAGGTAACTTCACCATGCAAATTCTACTCAATTCTGATTTGTTAACATCAAGGTTCAATTTACATCCAAGTGCTCAAAACGGTAAGTTTGACAATAACAAGTAGAGTAAATTTTTGTACGTGATGTTCCACGTATTTAAAAGGCGTATAGAAGAAATTTCTCCACTTTGACGTAAATGAATTTTCTTAGAAACAACTCAATAACTTTCTACTTTTTAAAATACCGACCACTTAAACTTGTTTGCCAGTTAGCTCATTGTAAGGATTGATTGAGAACTCTTAACTCAAAGACAAAGAAGACTATATTATAATAAAATCACTACCATTAACTTGTTGAGCATGGAAGGAACCCAAACCCATGAGGCCATAATTTTGATCACTCTCCCATCCCTCCCAAAATGTTCTCTTTATGGCTCCCAAGAGTCAGTAGCTACTTTTATTTTTGGTAGAACAGAGCATTAATTTTTGGTGCTAAGAATATAGCATCAATTTTTTTTTTTTTTAATTTTTTTTTTGCTAATCAAGAATAGAGCATCAATTAATTATTACTAGCTGAGTAGTTACTTTAGGATCAAATAGAATTAGTTAATGTAGCGGTTATTCAAACTACAACATTGTGGCTCCCCTAGAATCTAGAGAGGGTCATTTTCAAGACTACCTTAACTTCACCCTCCAAAATTATAAAAGTTGTATGATTTCGGATCACGTAATAATTCCCTCTATTTATTATATAAGGAAGTTACAATCGAAAATTCAATTGATTATGGGTGGAGTAATTCCTCTTCAAACAGGCTCATTATACCAATGTGACCAATTACCACACTAAATAGAAGAAGAAAGGTGAATAAAAATAAAAAAAGTTGGTAATTTTTTTTTACCTGTACATAGATTCTGTTGGGCTGGGCTATGGTCTTGAGGAGATAATCAGTGGCCCACTTAATAGCAACCAAAGAGTGCCTAAGCTCAGTGTTAGGCATCAACTCCCCAAACTCCACCACACTCCATGCCAGCATTGTGGTGGTGAATGCCATGGGAAAGTTGAACTTGACATTGTCCCCAGCATCGTAGTACCCTCCGGTGAGGTCCACGCCTCGCTCCGCCCCGTCCCTGAGGCCAGAGTCGGCCCGCCACCCGACCCGCTGGTCCTGGGGCAGGCGGCCCGACCTCTGGCCCTCAAAGAACAAGATTGATTTGGTTAGTGCTTCTTGGTAGTTATGGTAGGAAAATACCATGTTGGGTAGGAAAATGAGAAGCAAGAGAGTGACACTAAAAACCTCAAAAGAAGAGAACTTCATTTTGTTTTGTTTTTATTTTTGTTTAATTTTTTGGGGTTTGGTAACTAAATTGTTAGTTTTTTTTTGGAGGGTTTGTTGGTTGGGGCAATGGGAAGTTGAGAATGGGAGCTAAGGCTTTTATATTGCCACATTGGAAGGTGTTTGCGTGTAGCTTTTTTTGTTGGCTTTATTAATTTTATTTTTTATTTTTGTTATTTTGTTTACTTTTTTTTTTTTCATTAGAGACATCACGAGAGTGAGAGAGAAGAGAGGAGGGAGGGGGGGGAGAGGTGGAAGAGGGGAGGTGTAATAGCCGACAAGAAGGGTAATGTAATTTGGAAGCTCATAGTCACATGCATAGCAAAATGTGAGTGACATAATTAACTTTGATAAAAATTGAAGGGGGCTATAGTATATATTGTAGGTCCAACTATAACATCTACCAAAAAGTTGAGCTAGAAGAGTACTTACTTACTATAGTGCTTTGTGTGTCATGTTCTACTCCATTCTAATGCCGGAGTTTTAAATTGGGCTACAATTAAGGTATGATTGAGACGCTGAATATATTAGGTTGTAGGTTTAGTTGTTTTTCTTCTTATGATGTATGTTATACTAGTTTTTATGTCTTTTATGGACCATAATCTCGGAAACACAGACATTTTGGATATGTGTCGTGTTACATGTCGGAGACACAAACATGACACGCACCGACACTTAGCTTAGACACGACACATATTAGGCTTTTTATCCTTTATAAATAACGCTTCTTCGTGTTTGTATTGTGTTCGTGTCGGTTTCCGTATTCATATCTATACAACCTATACCAAAACATTTAAATTAGAATAGCATTAAGAAATTAAGTCGATTCACTCTCACACGTTTGATTTTTCCTTCTTTCGATGAATGTGTATTCACTACATTGGCTTCTTTGCCGTCTCATTATGCCAAAATTGACGAATTGGGATAAGGGTTTGGAAAATGATGGCCACTTAATCTAAATCTAAACAAAAAAAAAGTGAAAAATGAATATGATAATTTTACCTAGGATATCTATGTCTTCTAATTTCAACACACTTTTGTTTAAAGAAGCGAATTACCATAAGAGGGGAAGAGAGAAGCTACAAGATATTCTACATATAGCATCTGCATTAATTTGCTGTTTATCTCTAATTTCTATGGTGACAGGTACATTAATTATTCCTACTAGAAATAGGATCATAAGCTAGAAAAAAAAAAAAAAGAGTCTACATAATTAGAATTCATATTAACTATAAAGTTCTACAAAATAATCTTTCATGTGTTATTGTATGTATGGTACATCAATGTCCTTTTCCTTTATCCTACACATACATAAATATGAACATGAAAACACCTAACTATATGCATGCTTCATCACTTGCTGCTTGCCAATTGAAAATAAGTACACTAACTCAATGAAAGCCAAAAAGTTGTTACATATTTATTCCCAAACTTCTTTATATATAACTAGTAAGACAAAGAACAAAGAAGGTTATGATTTATGATGTGTCCTTCACCATCTTCACAAACACAAAGTCTGGCTGCTATGTGTGCTCCATGAAAGAGCAAAAAGTTCACTACATATTGTTTATTAGCTTAAAGAGATCAACAACCTCTCTTCTAACCACCAATTTCCTCAAGAACCAAATAAAGAAAAGAAATCAAAAGAGAGCCAAAGTTTGATTGGTTGATGGATTCTGAAGAAATGTAAAGGGGCCACTAATAAATTAAAAGAGATATTCTTGCATTGTTTCTCCCACTAATATAATTTTTTATTATTTCAATTATTATGATTTATCATATGTTTACTTTATGTAATCAACCTTTTATGAATATTCATCATGGTTTTATTTTACCCTAGGTTTCATATTACTCAATCATAAAATTTTTATGCTCTTATTCTTAGAGAAGGCATAAAGACCGATAGAAATAAAACCACCAGTTTTACGATAGAGGAGCGATATTTCTAATTATTAGAACATCTTTTAAACCTAATTTCTCTATTTGTGGGCAGAGCCGCATAGGGCTAAATACCTTATTTAAAAAAATTATTTCCGTAGTTGGTATTAGTATTTGCTCTTGACAAAATATAATCACATAAGATTTTTGTCTTGCCTATGTATTATCATCTAATAATGATTATCAAATTTTAACCATTTGGTGAAGGATGCCATTTGTGAAATCAGAAAATGCCATTTAAATTCTGAAGGATGTAATAGGAGTATAAGAACAAGAATAATTGAAGGTCTTGTGAATGAATAGCGGCTGCACGTGAACCCAATTTACATCAGCCTTTTTTTGTATTTGTCTCAGACTCAGAGACTCCTTTGCCAAACCAGCAGTTACAATTTACAAACAGATAAATTGACAAATGACAATGCACATAATCACATAAACCATCAATTGTAAATAGAATGCACAGTATTTTGGGAAGAAGACTATAATTTGGATTTACACTACTCCTAGCTCAAATTTGCAACAACAGCAACAACAACAAAAAAAAAAAAAAATAAAATAAAAATAAAGATTAAAATAATTGCTAAAATCTTATCCCGAGCTCACATATGCGCCTTTGTCCAAACAGGAGTTATATTGTCAACTCAAATTCATATGAAACCGATTTTTTGGCACATTGAATCACGCAGGCTTAAAAGAGCTAATTGTCTAATAATGGAAAACAGTCTATTAGTAACAACCTCTCTACTGCTCAGAGGTAAGGTTGTAAAGATGGGCGGCGAACTTATTGTTGATGAAAAGGTGGAGAGCTCTATCACCCTATTAATCTACTTCTCTTATTATTAATGATCTTAGAATGAAACCTTGGTATAGCCTAGCCTATATGCTATATTCACAAGTGGGCTTGGATTAACTTGACTCAACAGGACATCTAATAATAGTAGTAGTAGTAGTAGTAGTAATTAATACTCATAAAGCTCATACAGCACAATTTTCAACTTGCTTCTTACACAAGATTTTCAAATTACAAGTTGTGGTTGCAGCATAGCTTTTGTTCATCAAAACTGACAAAGGAGTAGAGTAGGTAACAACATAATTAAACTAATATACTAAGACACAAATTAGAGTGAAGTAGTGATGATGAGCATATAATACTCTGAGTGACTAGTGAGAGTGACTGAGTGAGAGTGGAAGCAAACTAAGCAAGAAAAGCTGGCCACAAACAGAAACAGTTAAGTAGCTATTTGCTTGTCAGTGTAGCACTGAATGAAGGAATCAACTACTCTACAAAACTTGGTTTCACACTTTTGCATCAGCAAATTAAAACATTCTCTACACATCAATTCACATCTTTTTGCTTTTAGCAATACTAAAATACTAATACTCTATTTGCATTGTGACTCATGCTCTGCAAATAAATCTGCAAGTTACTACAGAGTAGACCAGTGAGAGAAGAAGAGTGCTGTAACAGCATATTCAGTAGGGCCGGCCAGCGTCTCTTTTTGGCTTTTATGCTATGGTATGGTGGTGATGTCGATGTATTTTTGTTAAGGAAACAACCTTTGCGGATGTCTCAAGTAAGAGGCATTCAACTTGATAGTAGTATACTACTAGTACTAAAGAGTACTTAGATTATACTGACAGACATCAATTCACTTCCTTTTTCTTTTTGTTTTTCACTTTCAGTTTTCCCTTGTTCTAAGTTCCACTATGTTGTAGAGATTAAGTACCGTGTAATTATGGGATAACCGGGGTCGGTAATTATACAGTGTGATGAGCCTCGATGTCTCTAAGAGAGTTAGCTTTAAGTCTGATCTTCCATGTTGGGGTGGATTTTTTTAGATGGTTATTGCATATGGTGAACATATGTACCTCCTTTCAGCTTTGAAAATATGTCATCAAATTAAAACAGTTTTGATGGCGAGAGATAGTATATAATTTTTTCCATGTACGGATCACGTTTTTTTTAGATTCATATGAAGAAAATGTGTTTAATGTTGAGTTCTTTAACCTCAAAAATGAGTAAATTCTTCAACCAACCCAAGTTCAAATTTTATTAGAGACATTAAGCAATTACTATAATCACCAATATCGAGAAGGAAATCCATCTATAGATTGGATGACAAAGACTAGATATCAGGAACTTATGACCGAAGTACTGTTTCAAATGTTGATTTTTGCAAAATTGTTTTATTTGATGCGATAAGGTTAACCCTCGAGAGTAGAGTGGCTAGAGTCCCCTGAATCCTTTTCTTGCCTATATATTTATTATATAAAAAAAAAAAAAATTGTTTTTTAAAAAAAGAAGAAGGAATTTCTAGGGCTCTACCACACCCATTCGGCTATTCGAGGGATGAACTTTAAGGCCAAGAATCTTTTAGTGGAAATTGACAAGTTATTGCTTCATTTGCTGGTGGCCAACAATTTTTTAGCCAATGTCAATGTTTTTAGTCATCACTCATCAGCACTCAACATACTTAGAACTGAGTGTGTTAAGAAGTACAAGTCTTTTATATCCCTAAACTCAATTAAATGTTAATGTCTTAGAAAGGTTCAGCACGATGATAATCATACCAAGTGCTTGAAGTTGAAGCTTAAAATAGTGTCTTTACCTGTTAATCTATGGACCCAAGTGGGATGCATAAAAGGCGAACAAAATATTTCAAAGATGGTGCACTAATTAAACTGAGTCTCGTTCACGCCAGCGTCAAAAGTGAAGTACCTTCCTTCATCAGTTATTTAGCTATTACTATGAGATCAACCAGTGTTCCTGCTTACCCCACCCGGTTTTAAGGGTCTTCGTGGTAGCTGTTCAGGAGCTCTCGACCCTTAACTACCAGAGCGTTGTAAATATTCGGCATCTTGCCTGGAGAAAAAGCTACATCCTATACCGGACCAATAATTTGAGCGATACGCCCTAGTTATTTTTTGCAAGTGTGGAAACCCCATAACCAGAAGTAGTGGGATTGATTGCTGAACTTTTCTGGCATGGTCACCAGTTAAGCAGCTCAAAAACCAGCCACTTGATTAAAGCCGTAAGTTCAATGCATTCACCTCTAGCCATTTGGCATGGCACTGAAACTATCAGAATGCTTCTCAACTCTTAAGGCGGAAAAGGACATACATTCCTTAAAGTCTCAGATTCAATGATCCTCAAAAGCTCAAAAATCTTGCTATAGGATGTTATACTTACATACAGGCATGTAACGAAGCCTAATCTCTATGACCAAAACAACTACTACTATGTAAATTAACCTCAAGACTCCCACGTACCATAGATTACAGTCACAGAAAAACCTCAACAAAAATCAATACCTCCTGGGATAACGGTCCAAGTACCTCGCAGAAGGGCATACAAATGCCAGATGACCACGCCCTCCACATATATGGCACATCACAGGTGTAAAGCAATCCCTGCTTGTATGACCTAGCTGCTGGCAATTCCTGCATACAATATCCCGATAACCAACCCCACCACCACCACCACCACGGATCCCACCACCTTCACGGATCCCACCACCTTTCCCGGCCAAAACATCAGCCTTAGGACAATCTTTTGCAACATGTCCCGACAGATTGCACAGGTTGCAGATGGGTTCATTTTTACAATCCCGGGCCAAGTGACCCGTCCTCCTACAGTTATTGCAGGCCTTCTCATTGGTACATTCTACTGCAAAGTGGCCTTGCTTGTAACAGTTATTGCACAGCCTTACATCACCTGGTGGCAGAGGGGGAAAAGAACAGTCCCTAGCCCGGTGACCACTCAGGCCACATCTGTGGCAAATCGCCTCATTAGGACAGTTACTGGCTGTGTGGCCTGGCTCTCGACAGTTCCAACAAGGAGACTTTGTGGCACATTCCTGGGCAACATGCCTGAGAGATTACCAGACACCATATACAGTGAGTCAGAAACTTGAGTAATCAGAACATTAGTATCAACAGCTTAATCACGCACTCTAGTTTCAATAACTAGCTCAAGATTTATCTTCAGTTCCATATATTTGGAACAAAAATGCTGATATCTGGATGATTCTACAGCATCAATGGAATGAATTACACAAAAAATACTAAAGGAGTATCAAAGCGGCTTATGTGGCACCGAACAGATTCACATGACAGACCGGCTAACAGACAACGCTTTAAATTGCAGGCAATGAACAAACTCCATACTAACCAGTTCCCACTAGAATCAGTGACTATCAGAGATGCTATCCTCATCAGCATAACAAACAACTAGTACTATTGCCTATCGAACTACAACTTGGTCTTTGGTATAAGCTGCTACTGCTCTCCAATAACAAATAAAAAAATAGGTTATATTTGCAGTGAACTACTCTCTTAAAGGTAAGTTAGCCTTTAGGGAAGTAGCAAAACCTGAAGAGAAGATTTGTTATGAACTGTTTCCCCCTCTGTCGCCGAAAAGGGGAAAAGGGAGGAAAGTAAGAGAGAGATAATCCATTGAATGAATAGGGAAAAGATACTCAGCAAAAAACCACTACGAGTCTGAAAACGCAAGGCAAATGAATTACATTTATTGAGAAATGAAGCCAATAACATCAGATATACTAAGCCAAGCATCCTTACCCAGGAAGGCCGCAATTATGACATATACCCACGTTAGGGCATTCTCTAGCAAAGTGACCCGGGCGCTTGCAATTCTTGCATAGATTGCTCTCGCTGAAACAAAGATAGCAGCACAAGTAGAAACAGTATCAAGATTCTATCATTGAACTCACAGGAGAGACTTCAAACTACATTCATGACAATTGACCCAAATTCAACCATTTAGAACTTTGATATAGTTTACAAAGCCCAATAAGAAGACAAAAAGTCTAGATTAGGATAAAGGCAACTACGGTTCAAAGAACTGGCGAATAACTTATCCATCTAATCCTTCTTTTCATTTAAGATTATGTAACTTTAAAAAGTAAGATACAGGGACAGCTAACAGACCAAAATAAATTATTTTCTTTCACAGATTCACGAAGATACAATGTCGCGAGACTATGCATCAACCTAAGGCTTCTTAGATAAAGCCAGTCAGTTTTGAAATAGTCACAGCATGCCATATCCTAACCCCAGAGCATGAGGATAGGTCATAGGATGAACATTAGCAACAATAAGCAACATTAGCAAGACTAGCTGAGCTTTCAAATAGCTATAATATCAACATATTCTTCATTAAAAAGCAGAATTAACCACAACTATATAGGACCCATTTACTTTTCAGTCTCACTGCAAATGAAAACAGTTTCATTCATAGGTAACAAATCAAACGTATAATCAGAGTAAAACAACTTCAACAAAATCAACCGCCTTGGCATACATGGTGATATCCCTATAGTCCTGATGAAATAAAACACTTTCAACACAACCACCAGCGAGAACCCCAAAGACCCCCGGCTGTACCACAAAAGTGGTCCAATGAAGAATCCAGGCAACATAAACTCTTCAAAAATGAAACATTACTAATCTTGAAGAGATAATAATAGGAATATCAGCATTCACATAACATCTGTGCCCATGTCCCTGTATTATTCACATCAATCTTTTGTGAGAGAAACAAAAGTTTGACCATCTCCCAACTAGTATTTCACATGAAAGACCGGACAATAGGAGGATAAACAAAGCAACGAGCAAGGAATAAGAAACCTGAAACCCCGACGTGAATAGGGGGCAGTACGATAAGAATTGCGTTCAGTGCGGATTTTTCGATCCATAGGGCTCCTGCTCCTGCTTCTACTCCTATTCCTGCTTCTGCTCCTGCTTCTACTCCTATTCCTGCTCCTGCTTCTACTCCTACTCATGCTATCGCTACTGCTTCTGCTGTCTCTGCTCATTATCACAGCCTTCTTTCTCAACACTAAGCACCTTGGTAGATAGATGTCTCAACAACACACCACCACCACGAGCTGCAACCTTCTCCCTGTCCACGTCACAACACCACACCCAATACCACATTTATACGATGTAAACAAACTCCTCTACTTTCTCCTTCATAACAAAAATATAAAACTAACCATCTACCAACTGCATACATTACCAGGCGTCCTAGCATACCTCACAACACTGGTTTACCCATACTTCCAGATTCTTTAAGAAGAATTCATCATCTAAGTAAACAGACAGTGCTTCCCATAAAAGTGGATCAACACAGATGAATATAGAGTGCATAGAGACAGACACCAACACATATCCACAAATCAATATATGACATTCTGCTCCTCAACCCACGCATGAATCCTTGCATGCGTGGTATTCGACTTGCGAATTTCCAAGAACATCCTACATCCATGCACAAGTATCATGTGTTCACACAGAACAAGCTAGATGGAGGGTCGGATAAAGGAATATACAAGGCACAGGCCAAGTATGACCACAAGACCAAAACAAAACTATACAACAACGCCCACTCAAGTCTTGATCTCCATCAGCATGTCAATAAAGCAGATATTATCTGTTGACTTCGCATTTGTTTCTCAAGCAACAAAAACTTTTTAATTGTAAATATAACAACAATAGCAATTGTATATCAAGGTTAATTCACAACAAAAAGTTCAACCAGATAATTGCAATCCCAAATCAATACTGCAGACAGTGAGGGAATAAGCCTGTTGATAAGAACAACTTCGACTACCGGGTGATCGAAATAGGTATTCATCATAGAGAACTACACAATTGATCATAGAGAACTACACAATAACGCCCCTCTCTCATATCTAAACAAGTAAAACACGTGTCTGGGAAGGGGCGGTGGGGCAGAAAAGATAACTAGGACGAGAAAAATATTAGAGGTCAAAAAATACAACTTCAACTCATAGCACATGCCTTGAAAGCCTAGTTTGTGCTCAGTTTTGATCTCTTAGGAGGCGTTTACTTGGATGTAATTACAATGTAACTAGCATTACATAACTGTATAGATTGTCATGTTTACTCATAAAATTTGTAGTTATGTCGATTGTAAACATCATTACTTCTAGTCATGTAATGATATTAAATGGTTAAATTTGAGCAATTGTGATTACATTGACTCATGTAATCAATTACACTCTTCTTATATCACTCATCTCCCTCCTCTCTTTTCCACCTGTACCTCCACTTGCTAGAATAATTCATCATATATTAATCACATTTACCTAAGTAAACAGGGCCTTAGTGTTTCCATTTTATTTGCTTTTTCCTATAAAAAATATGCGGTATCAGTGCAAATTAATCCTCACTCTTTTCCACCTCTTCCTCTACTTAGTTAAATAATTCATTACATTGTAATCACATTTACATCTAAAAAAACGAGGCCTTGGTCTCTCCCTTTTATTTGCTTCTTTCTAAGGAAATACGTGGTATCAGTACAAAAGACTCCTCACTCTTGGTCTCTCCCTTGTTTTCCATGAGGCCTTAGTCTTTCCTCCCCCATTTATCTACTTAGTCAGACTCTTGTTTACTTTGTTGTTGTTGTTGTGGTCAGACTCTTGATTCCGCACAAAAAATCCTAGTATCTGAAAGACTTATGTGAGTTCCCAGCCCCAAAACCTAGCTCAAAGGGTGGGTGATCCCATAAGTTTATGTTCCCATGTTAAGTTGTTAACCTCCCCTATGAATGTATGATCGATGTGGGACTCAAGTCCTACCTTGCAATTGGATAATAGCCGTATTCGATCCTTGGGCAATTGAATTCCACATATACACAAACACATCAAATTAGACCAAAAAAATTGGGTAATTTGATCACACACCAGGCTAAGTGCAGTAATGTAGAATTTACCTACAGCCAATTGGCTTCAACGTGCACGGATTAATGAATAATTCGCCTGGAACTATAATACTAATAATAGTATTTACATTCGAACATCTCCAAGCCAAAGAGCTAGTTAATTTCAAGTCAAAATTAGGGTTTGATAGAATCGAATTTATGGTAATGAGCATATTTGACAACGGATGAGTGGAAATTCGATGAATCAATGCCCTATATTCAATTCGATATTGCCAAGTTGAACGCAATTGGATGAAGAGAGAGAAAGTTACCTCGAATCAAATCTCAGAATCAATCACTACGTCAGGAGCGTCGTCGTTCCGGAGTTAGGGTTTGGTAAAGCGAAGGAGAGACGCTTGATATACCCGAGCTCCGTGTTGTCACTTTTTGTTACTTGCTCTTAATTTGAGAATTTTTATTTAGGAAAAAATATTGGGAACCCCTATTATATACTCCATCTGTCCCTATTTAAACTTGTCATTTACTTTGCACATATACCGGCATTGGCATGCCCTGATATCCAGGCTTGTCTGGGCTGGCATACCCTTATGCCCGGGCGTGACAAGGCGCTGGAGTGTCAAGGTGTCCGGGTATGTCCATTGACAGTGTTACAGAGGTTAAGTGACCCTCACCATGCCCAAGCCGACATGACGTCTCTATCCATGATAAGGGTATTCGAGCCCCAAAAATTGAAGTGTCATATTATTCCACGTCACGGGCACCTCTATAGGGGCGTGGGATGATGCCATGACCAGAATCCGGGTCTGTAAGAGCTATGAAAGGGCCCGGGATGATGACCCGAAACAAGACCCTGATCGGAAAAAACGTGAGTGCAAGGGCACTTATGCCTCTTGGAATGGTGCAACGAGTTACGAAGGGGCTTCTTGGGTCCCCCCCCCCCAGCCAACAGGGCAAAACTAAAACGGCGCCCGGGAGGCCAAAAAGCGTGAGCAACAGGTCCCAAGCCCCAAGAATTGAAGTGTCATATTTTTCGACAATATTGCAAGAGAACCTCCATAGGGTGTGGGAGGAGCCCATGGCCAAAATCTGGGTGTCCAAGAGCCCTCGGAAGGCCCGGATTGGTCACTCGGAACAAGGCCCCGATCGGGAAAAACGCGAGTGCAAAGGCATTTAGGCCTCTCGGAACGCCGCATTGAGCCACGAGGGGCCCTCTTGGATCATGCCGAGTGAGCACGCAAGCCGGTGGGGCGAAACTAGACCAGCGCTCGGGAGACCAAAAAGCGTGGGTTACACGTGGACAAAACGGGTCACGGAGCCCCAAAAATTGAAGTGTCATATTTTTCCACGATATTGCACTGGTACCTCTATAGGCGCGTGGGAGGATCCCATGACTGGAATCCAAGTGCCTAAGAATTCTACAAGGGCTAGCAATAGTCACCCAAAACGAGGCACCGATCGGAGAAAACGTGAGTATAAGGGCACCTAAGCCTCTCGTAACGGCGTACCGAGCCACGATAGGGCCTCTTGGGTTCCCCCGATGGAGCATGCAAGCTAGTGGGGCGAAACTAGACCGACGCCTGGGAGGCCAAAAAACGTGGGCTATAAGTGGACCCGGAGCCCCAAAAACTAAAGTGTCATATTTTTCGGCGATATTGCACGGGCAGCGCCATAAGAGCGTAGGAAAGGCCCATGGCCGGAATTTGGGTCTTTAAGAGCCCTCAGAGCGCACGGATTAGTCACCTGAAACAAGGTGTAACACCCTGACCCCTCACATGGGTCAACTGGTGCCACCAAGATCTGCTCTCCTGGTTGAGGACTGACCCCACAGACCACCACAAGTCTTTCCAGCATGCTTTGTCCTCACTCGCATGCCCCTGAGAAACTTCCCAAGAGGTCACCCATCCCAAATACCACTCCAAGCCAAGCACGCTTAACTGTGGAGTTTCTAAGGTATGAGCTCCCTGAAAAGAAGATGCACCTTGGTGGTATGA
>BSSO01002805.1:0-18152 GCA_030267885.1 Mesembryanthemum crystallinum
TGAACTGAACTGAACTGAACTGAATATAAGCTAAAATAAGGTGAAGAGAACATAGCCTTATTTTTTCCTCGAATGAAAAGTTAGATTGAGAGAGATTATTTGTAGCAATGCTTACAGGGTGGACCTATAAGTAGGATTGTAAACGACTCGATACACTCGTGACCAGCTCATTTAATAAACAAGTTGAGTACGAGAACCCCATTACCTGTTTAAGTATCCATATACTAAAAAAACCCGGTGTACTTAAGAGCAGCTCGTGAACAAATTCGATCAAAGCTCGCTCGATAATAAACGAGCCAAGCACGAGTACCAATTTGATACTCGTTTAACTAACAAGTTGAGTATGAGTACGCCGATACTCAGGTTCGGCTCAACTCATTTACAGCCCTCCCTAGTAGTAAAAAATGAAGACGCACCCTTCTAAAACTAATGAGTTGGGTTGGAGTAACAGAGAAATAAATTTGGGCTTCATTAACAGAATGCGGAAAATTTTAGGCCTTTAATATGTAATTAAACTTGTAGTAAGTACTAATATTTGCTAAAACCACGGCCCAGAGTTGACCCATAAGGACCTAAACGGGCTTGTTCGTTTTAGACTTTACTACCGCGTCTCTTCACCTTTACCTTTATCTAGTAAAACCCAAAATCCCAAATTCCACGCCAAATCCGTGAAAAAAACCCCTCAAGAGAGAGAAAATAGAGAGAGACACCCACCAAATTTCTCCGACGAGTTTGAGCGCCACTGTTGATACGTCGGAGCCACCAAATTCGGCGTCGATCCGCCACCAAATCGCCGGAAAATGGAAGGCGTTGGGGCGCGTTTGGGTAGATCTTCAAGTCGTTATGGAACTACCACCGTTTTTAGCGGCCCAGTTCGTAAATGGAAGAAAGATTGGGTCCCAATAGCCCCTTCTTCTTCTTCATCTTCTTCAAACACTGCAAATCACCACCACCACCACCATCATCATCCTCCTTCTTCTTCTTCGCTTGCTAATGGCGGCTCCTCTCATAACGGTAACAATGGAAGTGTCTCTCATCTTCGTCTCTTTAAGTGGACCCCAGTTTCTCAGAGCAACAATAAGGACAATTCCAATAATAATAATAATAATAATCATAGTAATGGTAATAATGGTGTTGGTAGTGTTAGTGCTAATGGCGATTGCAGTCCCAGTAAGGATTCTAACAAGGACGATGTCGTTTCTGAGGAGCCCCCAAGAAGGAAATTCAAGTATATTCCGGTAAATTTCTGCCCTTTTATTTTTATCCCCTCTTTTATTGGGTGGGTTGATTTTGCTAATTTTGGGTTTCTTTCTCGTTGTTTTAATTGATTTGGGGAACTTTAAGCTGATGATTTGAGGTGGGTTTTCCTTTTATTTGGTTGATTTAACCGCCTTTTTGGGAGCTTGGAGCTGATTGGCGGAGGTGTGTGTGGTTTTGAATTTGGTTTTGATTTTGATTTTACTTTGAGGTTTTGATTCTTGGGTTATTTTTCCCAGGATCTGATTTTCTTTTCTGTTTTTGTATCAAGGTTGTACTTTTGATGATACCCATAATTAATTCAATACACCCTTTTTGGTACTTGAAAAGAAATCAGTTAATTAAAGAAATTCAGGGTTTAGTGCATGTAATTGATGGTGATAGTTCATGGTCAGATGGGTTAGTGAGTCTATTAGGTGTTTTTTGCTGCACAATCTCTGCTTTCACCTGTGTTATTAGTTATTACTTGTTAGTGTAAATGTGATGACAATTGGCTGTATTTTTGGCGGGTGTGTTCCAAGCACTTCTTTTTGGATTGTGGCCTGTGAGTTAGCTTGTGTCTAAAAGTGTGAGTATATTTGGGGGTCTTTGAGGTGGGCCCATTGTCAAAGGGCTCATAAGAGTCAACTTTCCCAATATTGTGGCATGTACTTTATAAAATACTTTAGATGAGGTCATATGACAGTCTTAATCAGGTTGAGTTTAGATATTATTGATTCCATCAGGTGCTCATATTGGGCCTCTCTTCTGACATCCACAAAATAAAACAAGAATAAGTAAGCAGCTGAACTGAATATATCTATACATAGAATTGAATGTTTCACTATTTTTCTTTGTTGTCTTGGCTGATGAAAAATATCAGATGATTATTCTTTCTGAACTTTATTCCTCTGAGTTTGCAAGAACTTGTGATACTTTGCGGCTGTCATGTTTGGAATTTCTTTTATAGCTCCTCTGAAATAGCAGTAATGCTGGGTTTAAGGATTGACAGAGAAATTGACCTTGGTTGTAGGACATTTTCATGGTACAGTGAATTGTGTGTGTATTTTGTCCCTTTCTTTCTTTAATATGTATGGAATAGAAAAGGACTGAAAGGAGATTGAAAAGGGTTCGGCGAATGTCCCACTTCCAGTTAAGTCAATATGTTCTGAATCATAACAAGATACTCCCCATGTCATGGGTCCTACTATTGCTCTCATTGTGGTTTCAGTATTTCGAATTGTGCTTTCATCTGATAGTTCATGACAGATGCTTACATAAAAAGAAACTTCTTTGTTTTAGCTGGCAGAAAATAGCCTCGAGGGCTGCAGTTGGGTGAATACTTTCGTAGTTGTTAATGGTATGTATTTGTGTTCACGATAGTTCCACATTTAGCCACCTATTTCTCTTGTGCAGCACCGCTGTCACCAATTTTGTTACTATGTAGCTGCAATAGCTTCTGCTGCTCCTCCTCATCCTTGTACTGCTCATACTACTTTTCATGTTTACTTTTCATGTTTGATCTAATTCCTACCTTATGCTCACCTGATACTGAAAGTCGTTTTTCATACTGCCCTTTCAGTTAAATTAGAGTCCAATCTTCTCAACAGTTAAGTGAAAGGGGAAGTTCAGACTACAAGTTTAGATTATGAGATGATGTTTTAAGTTTACAGTTTTACTGATGATCTTAAGAATAATATCTTAGTTGAAATAATTAATGTATCTTAATATCTCAGGATTGTGCCAGGGATGTGATCGCACTAGGTAGTGGTGTTGTGATATCCTAATTGAGTTTGGTCATATATGCATCAGTATAGGGCGTGGCATTTTTGTGTGACTGAGTATGCCAAGAAAGCGGGCTAATGTAATTTTCTGTATTGTATTATTTGATAATGGCTTGCCTTCTTGCTTTTCTTTGGCATTCTTTGTTTGTTTCATACTAGGGGATTGTTAAATTTGGACTTTGGCATGTCGAAATAGAGAAGACTTGAACTGATACATGGCGTGGGGTGAGGTGTCTAGGAACTCTAGATAACAGGTCATGACTCATGAGTGTTGCCCTCTCTGTCATGAATTGTGATTCTGCAACAAAAGCAAACAACAATAATGCCAATATGCATCCTGCTCTTGGTTGGGCTAATAGTAAGTTATGATGCACACTGCCTTATTCCTCTTAAATCGAGATCTGCAGGGAGGTTTCTGAAAGACTATATCTTTGAGGATATTTTCGATGAAGATGGAGTAGCAAAGAGAATAATAAATGTAGTCATGAAATAGCAAATGATCTCTTTTATGAGAACTGAGAAGTCTAATATCCCTTTCTTTCTCTTTATGAACTGCTTTCTCATGTTCTGATTCTTTTCCTTGATAAATATTTGAGGTTATTTTTTCCGTGGTACTGTTTTCTTTCCCTTTCTTTCTTTCCTTTATGAA
This sequence comes from Mesembryanthemum crystallinum, assembly GCA_030267885.1. NCBI lineage: Eukaryota > Viridiplantae > Streptophyta > Magnoliopsida > Caryophyllales > Aizoaceae > Mesembryanthemum > Mesembryanthemum crystallinum. The sequence goes on from BSSO01002805.1 coordinate 3,670, forward strand.
GTTCAGGTCAACTTGCATGGATGTGAGGACTGAAGGTTTACGTGAGGGAAATGACTACAGCTAAAGCATTCCCTATAACCCAAATATAATCTAGATAATAGTCATATGTAGTTTGTACAAATCTTGCCAAGTAGTTATAGTGCTGTTCTGCTATGTTTCCTTGTGTTCAGACAGATAAGAGGACTACAGCTTGAGCTGTTCTGAATTAATATAGATCACTTGATAATAATTAGTCCACATTGTAGAAAAGTCCTCTTTGATTCATTACAATACCTTGTGATGAATTATTCCATGCAGACTTTACTTTTGTTTGGTCTCTATGTGGCTTGGTTCCACTCCAAATGGGGTACTGGTTTACCCTACACTATGCCCTTATAATCATATTTTTGGTTTTGGTCCTTTACGTCGTGATAGATATCCGTGGCATCATTCGCTGTTTACCCTGAAGGCCTCAACCTCCTCTTCAGCCTTGTCAGGTCAATCAATCACTTTGGGAAATTAGTTACTGCTGATGGTTCCTAAACTCCTTTCTAGCACCAATTTTTCGTCATCTAAGATCTCATTTTGGTTCAACAATGTGTAACAAACCTGTGTTTTTCTCCACTATATCTGTTATGATTTCATCAGTTCCAACATGGCAAACCTGCCTGGTTGGCTTTAATATGCAGTGGTTTGATTTCTTACAACTTCCCCAGGACAGAGTTACTGTTTGAACTAAGATTTGACTGCCGTTTTTGCAATCTTAGTAGCTAGCAAGCTTGCTGACCTCCTTTTTTTATGATAGTCAAGCTCAGGAGATTTTGATTGCTCGAAAATTATTCTTGCTTGGAAGTTATTCCTACAGTTTAAAGACAGATATCAATCCTTTCAATACTTAACCCACTGTATTGATAAAGAAACTTTGGTTTTAAGTGACAAGTGAAAATGTATCTTAGGACAGGGGACACTAGGTTATGTTCATTTCAACTGAATGGCGTTGAACTAAGAAAGTGAGCTGAACTGAAGTGAATGAATACTTAATAGTGATATCTAAAGAAAAAGTAATCTGGAAAACTAAACTGCAATGAATGCTGAATGGCAATGACAAAAGAAACATAGCCTAAATCCATATTGTTTGAGTTCTTAAGTCAGTGTCTAGTTTCTGCATACTTCTCTGAGTGTGACCTGTTTATCTAGTGGTACGGAACCCATAATTCTTTGTCTTAACATGGGTGAAGCCCAATGTTTTGTTATTACTGAAAAGTTGTGTGATGGAGTACATCCAAACTTTTTGTTCCGTTACTGTGTTGAGAGAATTTGGTCAAGGATTGTATCTCTATGGTTGCGTCTTGGCTCGGGTCTCCCTTGCCATTTAGAAGACATTGTACCCATTAAGTAAAGTTATTTGCTTTCCGTTAGAGCTCTGGTTCTTCGTTCTTGTACAGGCCGGGCCAGTGGGATGAGCTGTCTTATCTTTATGGTTGGCTACATCAACGAAGAAGTAATCTTCTGGGAATTGTGGTCTAGCCTGAGCTCATGTTGCCCTCTGTTTCTTAGAACACCCCCCTGGGTGTTTCTAGATCTGTTCGGGATATAGTTTTCAAAGGAATTGCTGCTAGTATTTTGTAAGATCTTAAATGAATAGGAACGAGCCCATGGACAGAAGTATCTTTAGATGCACTAAAAATATTTTCACATGGCAGGATTGGGACTTTGCCTTTTGTATCTGTCGATGAGGTTGCTTGATTGTGAAGTTAATTCATTGTCTTTTCTTCTTCTTCCCTTTTTTGCATTCTTTGGTGTTTCAGACGTAGCCCTCTCGACTGGTCTTCACTAATTTGGGGTAGAATTGTTTGGTAGCTGAATCACTTGATTCAAATCTATTGCTGTTCAGATGATTCAAGTTTTGTGGAGATTTTGCAGATTGCTATGCTAGAGGAACAGAAAAAGGAAACTGAAGAGAACACTGATGATGAAGCTAAACCTGCTGATGCTGATGAAAATACTGCAGAGCAAGCTTCTAAGAGTGATGGCCGTGATGAAAAACCTGATATCAATGACGTGCCTATGGAAGAGACCCAGGTATATATATTTTCCATACTCTATGCCACTAGTCATATATTGAGTGGTTGTTGACAAGAAAAAACACAAGTGCAACTTCGTTGGAAATAGAAAAAGCTGAGTGAAAGGAAGTTCTATACTTTCCACAAAGTAGGGAAAGTTCTACTTCCTTTTTACCTAGGTCCCCTAGGTAAGTGGAACATTTTGTTTCAGCCAAACACATTTTGATACTTCTCAAGAAGTTCTTCTTTCCGGGAAATACTTCCTGAGAATTACTTCTTGTAATGAACCAAATGACCACTGAGAGTCTATGCAAAGTTGCAACTTCATTTCTAGTTTTTGGAAGGCCGCCCATTAAGTGTGTTGTTATCAATGATAGTATGATGACTGGATACATTTACATACTTATGTATTGAAAATGGAACTTCTCAGGCTTCTGATGAGAATGAAACAGCACCAGGACGGCAGGATTTAAACGAAAGCTTGGATTTGAGCCTAGGCTTGACATCACTTGAAGAGGAGCACGATTCCGACTCTAAAGCAGAACCAACTAGAGAAGATGGCGAAAAAGAAAGACCGAGCTCTGATGGCGGTGCGGCATGAGCCAAAAGAACTTACACCCAAATATTATTAACTGGGAAATCGGCTCAGCCATTGATCCCCCTGAATTGGGCAATGCAGGTTTTCTCTCGGCTCTCTGTTGAGTTACATATCATCACTGAGAAGGCGGTCAAGTCGCCTGTTGAGTGTATTTTCAGTCCCCATTGAAATGTTTAATCAACTGAGCTCTGATTGTATTTGTAACTGTAATGTGTACTGGAAAGATATTTCCCCATTTTTCAACAGATTGATTCAATACCTGACTTTTCTCCAGAATTCTGTTCAAATAGTTATTCATTCATAAATATAACATGTAGTCTATACATTCATTTTCTGTTTTTAACTCTCTTTCCTTCTTGCTCATTAACCTTATACAAATCCACCTACATCATGTATCAGGCATTGTGTAGTTAAACAATTTTATTTTTATTTTTTTGACTCATTGCTTATTCTAAGGGAAATCTGCCACGATTCCGACTATTTTAAGATTTCATCAACTGAAAATGCAAAATGTGTTCTAAAAAAGGCAAACTCTTAGGTGAGACAATCTCACTATTAAATGAGGTGACTTTTAAATTGTTTTGGGTGGCCAATTTGATCTCTCGGCGATTTGTTAATTGTTTTGGGATGACTATTTGTCTCAAAGAAACTTGCTCGGAAAGAAATGAGTATTTTTTTTCTTTTAAAAAATAAAAATAAAAATTGGTGTCATGATTCATTGCATATGCAGTATCCTTGTCCATTTCAGTCTCTGGTTGGAAAAATATGACAGAAACACGGGGTACGCTTGCTATTTGGTTGGCTTTTGGATCTACTCATATTGATTTGCTTACTATGACTCATGATGTTGCCATCATGTCATTACCATTTCAAATCTTTGGGCACTCGTGATTTTCTTCCCATTTATTGTTTGAAATTAGGGCATGCCTTTAAAGTTTCTGATACACATTCAACAAAAACAATCCAATCTTCAATTCTTCACAAATAAGTTGTGATTCTAGAAGTATTTTGAAGGAATGACTATGAGATGTTCTACTATTTGCTTTTTAATTTTAAACTCAAACCATTTTCAGCATGAAAATCTCTAATTAGGCGTAAATAAAATTGGAAAGTAATTATTCATAATCCTCAATCAAGACGACTATTAGGATAAAAGTGATATATCCTTTATGTGGGGAGTACAATCAATAAACTACAATAGACTTTCTCTCGATCAGTTAAATATAGTTGAGGTAAAAGGAAACGTGTTGCTTCCCTAAATTTATTTCTTTTTTGAATTGGCAAAAAGGTTTAATCCATTAGCTAAGTTCATTTCACGATCCTCAGAGGTACGTAAAACCGCAAAATATTACCTACACCCTTGGTTTATTATTTGAAATCATCAAATAAGGAAAGTGTTTCTTCACTATGTATTCGTATCCCCGTTTCTAATCAAGCTATTCAAAGTGATTCATAAATGTATTAGTAGTTTCGTATAACATTGATGACCTTGATCACCTAATTATTTACTCAATGTATGATAAGAAATTAAGAATAGTGTCTTATAAACAAGGATATATGTGTCTATCATGAGCAATTGAATACATTGTATAACACGTATTACTAAACCTATTTGCATGGAAATGTATACTTCATTTCAATCAAGAAAAAGTACAAATGCTTACAATAGGATAATTTTCATAAACATGCTCCCTTGGCAGAAAACATGCATGATTTCCTAGTAATAGAGGACATGAACTAATTTTATACAAGTCAGTTTCTCATCCATTATCATTGTATGAAATATTTTCCGAAAACATGTTACTCTATTAATATACGATTCATCAAAAATGATGTCTAAAAGCCCACAATATTTATATACAAATTAGGGCGATATATTAAAATACGATACATCAAAAATGATGTCTGAAAGCCCACAATATTTATGTACAAATTAGGGCATGGATCTATGTGCCAATCAAATGGCTAATATCTATAGAAGCAAGACCAAGTCATACTATAACCCTAGCCTCAAAAACTAACCACACTCGACAAAATTTCCGATCGATGTCAACTTGCCTTAATACTTGGCACAAATCAAAATTAGTTGCATCTAATTACTCTTGTATATATCATTTCCCAGCTTGAAGAGCAGCACCCAAAAGTCCAACCCTAACACCACCACCACCCTTCTTGCTCACAAAATCATCAGCCCTGCAATAATATGGAACAACCCTACTAGCCAAACCAGCCTCGAAACCAACCATCATCTTCGACCACTTCTTGGCCGACCCATCTTTCACACTCCTCGCGCCGCTAGCCGCCCCAGCTAGCGGCTCAGGGTTGGTGGTCCTCTTGTAAGGACTCAAGTACTTAGCTTGCATGTAGCCGTTGCGCCTCCAAGGTGGCACGTGCATGTCCACGTGCTTCAACGACTCCTTCATTGCACTACTCATTAGCCTCATTATTTGCTTAATCACTTGAGGCTTCTCTATGATTAGTATTGAAGGGATCATCCCTAGTAGGGCTGTGTAGCGGGCCGTGGGCCGGGCTATGTCGAGTTCTCCGGGTAGGGACACCTCGAGTATGTATCGGGCCTGGCCCGAGATCACGTCCACGTACTCATAGGTTCCTGCTGGGTATCGGCCCGTTTTCTCCCATCTAGACTTGCACAGGCCTGCAATTATCATGTGATTATGGAGTTAAGTAACTTATTAAGTACATCTTCCATGCATTAATTGCTTGTTGAAAATTTCTAAGTAGATTCAACGGGTTAATTAAGGTGTTGGTCATGTTTTTTCCGGTAATTAAGGAGTTGATTGAAATGTTTAATTGGGCAAGAGCTCTTAATTGATGAGTTACTCTACATACATTTGCAACTTATAGGTTCATGTGACTATGATTAATAAGTAGTGTTTTGAATCCATAAAAAAGGGCATAAATGATGAGCGTTACCAATTGCTTATTAAATTTTGGAGTACTGCAAATTAAGAAAATTAAGCAAGTGAAAAAAATTAATAATAACAACTACGACCCAACGTACTTCCGTATCTAGTGAGATTTACGCACGTTAGAATATACTCAATATAATTCCGTATCGAGTGAGATTTTATAAGCAAATACGCATAGACGCAACAAAATTACTCAAAACCTACAATAAACTGATTTTCTGATACGTACCTAAAAATCTTTGAAAGAAGACTAATATAAAGATGCGTAAAATGAATACAATCTATACACATTATAAATAAGCAAACACATATACTCAATACGATTCCGTATCAATACAATTTATATATCATTATAAAGAAGCAAACACATATAATCAATATGATTCCGTATCAAGTGAGATCAAAGCAGATTCTAATAGACGAAATAAATTGATTTGACGATACTACGCACTTAAAAACATTTGAAAACAAGACTACGATGAGTAAGATGAATATAATCTACACACGTTATAGCAAAATTAAAGAAGCAAAAATTAAAATTAAGCATATAACAATAACATTGATAACAAAATCAAAGTGGAAGATGATTGAACTTACCAGCATCAAACCCTTTAGCACGAAGATGAGCCATCAAGCTGCGTTTAATCACATCTCTTGAAGCAGAACTATCACCACTATTACTAAGATCTCCCCTAATCACTTTCAAAGCAACCTCAATCTCCTCAAAAATCCTTTGCTTCACACCATTCTTATCACCACCACATTCCAACAACAACCTTTGTAACAACTCCTCCCTTTCCGTGTCGCGGTCTTCATGGTACCGCGACACACACTTTTTATCAATCCCCTCATCCTCATCCTCGTCATCAGCAACTTCTTTGTCAATCTTATCAATGTTGAATCGATCACGACGATCCTTGACTTCCTCGTCGTCATCAATGTGCCACGAGTTCACGAGATCCGAGAGGTCGATCCCACTCTCGGGCCAGTACTCGCTCCCGCTGCTGCTCCCCCAACCGCACGGCCTCTGCCACCTTGCCGCCTCGTCGAATGCCTCTGCCACCCTCTTGAATTGGATTGGTATTTTCGCCATTTTTTTTTTCTCTGAACTTTCTTCCTCTTTGGATGTGTTCTAATTCCCAAACGATCAATTTGGGTTTGATTTATTTGAGTGAAGAAGTGAAAGGTCAATGTGTTGTTTATATAGAGGTAATAAATTAAAGAAGGGTAAAGATTTATGGATTTATGATGATGTTGAGAGAATGAGGGGAAAATGGTGATAGAGTGTTGTTACCATGGTGGGTGCTTTATAAAGAACCCTTAATAATTTGTGATTGATTTATAATGGATTGGCCATTAATAATAAGTAAAAACTTTTTCTTGGGATTGCTAATGAATGTGGGATATGAATCTTGTCTTATTTTGAGTATAGGTTCAGAATGTTTCTCCAATGTATGTGACTTGACAATTAGGACATGACTCATTTTACAGTAATTTTTTGACAGTACTTAGTTTCTACCACACTGTAAAAATTTGGATTTTTTTTTTCTTTTTTTTTTTTTTGGAGTTTCCTCCAACTAAGCACCACGTCAATAATTAACGTCATTAATTACTTGCCTTTTCAAATGCACTAGAACACTGTATTATAAGTGCTCCACCAATGTTTAAAATGTGAGGGGACAAATAGCCCTAAAAGTATAGTACAACTGATATAGAAAAGGAGTTAATAATATTTACGTACGTAGGTTCGATTCTAGCATGCTTATTTACCGTTTTGTTATTTGATATAAGATACTTCGTACATCTCATCATCAAGTCCGTATTTCAACAACGTTAATAGAAAATATGAGTTTAAATGAGTTGAATCAACACGAGTATCCTTAATAAATACTATGTTGCTTACAATAAGCGACAACGGATTGGGTCACATTTGTCACCAAATTAGCAACATAAACTACCAACAGAGATTGAGCACGATCTTAGATTGCATTGGAGTTCACAATTTATTTAAGCTAGGGTCATTTAAAATTCAACTTGGTTCGTTTTTATTAATCTAACAATCAAACTCATAAGTGATCTGAGCTTATATTTGCGCACGCTTCATTTAACCCAAAAACTTGTTTGATCTTAAAACTATTTGATTAATATATAATGTGGCCAAAATGCCAAATAGGTATTTAAGAATGACCCCTATTGTCAAATTGGTATTTAAAAAAACTCTGGTGATATTAAGATATTTAAAATGTCAGATTTGCGCATTTGAGTCCTAAAAATGTGATGCCGGTGAAAGTATTCGGCAAAAATTATTTTTAGATAATTATTTCTCTTATAAAATTACCAAATTATTTGTCCCCTTCATTTTAATAATCTAATGAAGCAATTTTAAGGTGAAAAAAGTGGAAGATAATAGGAAAAACATAATAAAAAAATAGTCTTCGCCGGAAATTCTCGTCGTATTCCAGTTTTTGGACCAAAGTGCGTAAATGTGTCATTTTAAATACCCTGTTGTCGCCAGATGTTTTTTAATACCAATGTGTCAATAGGGGTCTTTTTAAAATACAAGTTTGACAATTCGACTTATATAATGTTGATAATGTTAAGGTTAATTAGTTAGCTAAAAAATAAAATAAATACTTAGTTCAACTTTTATTACATGGATCGACAGACATAAAGCACATAATCGAGCCAAACGAGTTGTTTATAAGCACAATCAAAATCTTACCAATATTTATATTCAAACTCATTTGTCAAATTAACTAATAATTCATACCTAAAAACTTGTATGAAGCGGCCTTATACATGATTGAGGCCTGGTACCTTGAAGAAAAAAAAGTGGTACTTTTTTCTTTTTCAAGATATCAGGCCTCATATATGAGATCACCTCATACAAGAATAATTGTAATTCATATCCCGTAATTAGCATATTCAAATAAAAGATATGAACAAGTTTTAACCAAGCATGAACAAATCTTATTTTCATATATATCACCTACACTCCTAACAAAAAATAAAGCATCAAAGAAACTTGAAATAAATTTCTTTTTTCTTGTAACTATAGCAGGTTCATTATTAAATTAGTATCCTTCATATGTAATATATATGTGGCATAGACTATATTATAAAATTTTCCCCTTTTCCTACTCCAAAAACTCAAAATATACAATATACTGTATTTTTGTACTCGTAATTGCATGCTGCTTCACTGTTTGGATACCATAACTTAGAATTTAGTGCCAGGTCCAAATTTATGGGGAAGAAAACAATACTAACAATGGTTCTGTCTTACTTGCTGGCCGGGATGCGGAAAACAGACGTCGTTAGTACTAATAGACAGCAAAATACTATAAATAGCAAATACTACTAATGCTTAGTGTTATTATTGTCTAAGTTCACTGACTTCTTAAAAGATGTCTACATACATTGAATCTCATCAAACTTATCAGTATGTAGCCACTTCACTTAATCACTCCACTATACATGATTTGAAAGGAACAAGCTCACATAAATAATACTTTAATTGTAGTATATAGTTTCATGTCATAGGATGAAACTTCACTGTCATTAGCCCAATCATTTAAATTGTATTATACTCTATCTACAAGCATGTATGTGAATATGATAATCAAATTGAGGCTCTACAATCTCCTGACTTGGAGCAATTTAGAATTTTGGTATACATCTTATATATAGTTTTACGACCTAGGCAATGCAATTTTGAGTGCATGTGTATATGAGAGGAACATGTCCATTACTATATCTTTACCTCAAATATATAGTTAAGGAATATTATATGTGGTTCATGACTACTAAAGTAGTGAAAAGTGAACTAGACATGCACCTAAGTACTATGGTAAGGGGGGAGGGGAGGCTTGGAGCCAACTATATTAGGGACTTTGATTTTTACTAGAATACGATAACCATCAAAAGGATTAAAAAAACAAAAATCTAAACAAACATACTCCAATTGAGTATTGTGATTTTCATCGTAATAAGAGTGTAAAAAGATAGAAGTTTTTCCTCTATAAGAAAAAGAAAAAAGAAAAAAGAAAAAAAGTTTTATAGCGCGCGCATCTGACCCGGGAATTAAGCAGTTCAGTAAAAAATTTTCATGCTCGGGTTTAGCTTGAGTTCAAGTCGAGCATTAATCGAACTGAGTCCAACTACTCACCGAGCCGGCTCAACTCAATTACAAGCGGTCCTAACCCATATGTTTGTGTGGTTGTTTTTACATATAAAGTGGAAAAAGAAAAACTTTCATGGTTTCTTCTATTGGGCCTAAGGGCTTCGGCCCACGAATCGTGTCTCTGAAAGGGGAACAAGCATATTTTTCCCAAAATTGCAAGCTTTAAAAGAGTTTCGAGCGAAAAAAAGGAAGAAAAAAACAAAGCTTTCTCTCTCTCTCTCTCTCTCTCTCTCTCTTTCTTTGCGACTCTGCCCTCACAAAAAAATTCTGGGACGAGGGAAATTGAACATTACCAGCAACTTAAATTAAGAATGAGGGTTTCCTTACGGCTTGAGAAGGTTAGTATGAGATCAATCTTTCATAATTTATTATGTATTTTGTTTCTCAATTGTGTAAATTAGATTATTATTTTTTAATGTTTTACGTAGGGTGTGAATATGATGAATCGCTGATATTTGAAGCTAGTAATAATTGATGAAAGAAAAATGTTGGATATTCAGTTTTCGATTATTGGCGAAAGAATGAATATTTGTGTGAGACTAGCCTCTTGAGAATACATATTTTTCAGTTTAGTTTCTGATTTCAGCATTCATGGATTTTTAGGACTTGGTAACTATGATTGGCAGCAGAAATAGGGTGTTTGCTTGAATTTGTTTCATGGAAATTTGAGGAACATTCATTTTTTCTTCTTCATATTTTTCTGGGTGTGGTAGTAATTTGTGTTTTCACACTTATATATCAATTTTGATTATTAGACCAAAATTTGCTATTATGCAATACATTAGTGTCTTGATTCTTGTGTTTGAAGTATCATATCTTGAGTTTATGGCATTGTATCGGATTGAAGTTAGTTTGTTGCGTACTATTTACTTTGCAGCAGATCAATATTCCGAGTTCAGACCAACTTACAGTTAGAATTGATGACCTGCATGCTCTGAAATGATGGGCCACAACCAATCCGAATGCTCATGATCGAGCTAAATTGGTAGCTTCTAATGTAGAAAATCAATAAATACATGGAAGTATAAGAATAATTATGGAATGGGGATTAACGTGGTTAGACTATTAAGTCTACTCTATAATCAAATAGAAAGAAAAAGATCATTCACTGTCCAAGTGGGAAAAATAATGTAAAGAGAGCTTGACACTTCCCTCTCGAGTTCCCTTAATTTGTGTAACCCTCAAGTAACTTCTTTCTTCCCAGCCCAAGAGCAGAGACTCGGACTCTAATTAACATATTACTAGTTGTAGGACTCAAAAATAGTATGAACCCAAGTCTCACAAGAATGTGAAAGACAATGTGAGGAAATAATAAAACCTCCAATGAATTTTCCACGTCAAAAATTTGGATCTCTTTTATGACTTCGAGCAGCATTTGTCGATTGTATTTGTGGATTCTGATGATGTAACCTCAATCTCAGCTTTTGGCATTTATTAAGGTTGCTGACACATCATGCAAGAAAATCTGATTAGTTACGTCGGTGGACACTGGCATTTACGAATCTTGGTGATGGATTGTTTCCTTTCTAGACCAAGCTGATCCATTTGGATTGTTTTTATCTCTCTCGTGTTTGTTGCTGTTATTTAGTATGTTGGATGTTATAGGAACACACCTTGCATTCTTGGTTAGGTTTTGTTTAGTAACGTGAAGCAAGGTGTGATTGTTATTAAGAGCATGAGCAAGTGTGCGTCTGTGGTTTCATTGGTATCATTGGTACTGGGGCGATGCTTGTTTATTGTAGGGCCATGTTGCACTACATCCAGACCTAGCTGTGATGGTTGGGCTGGCTGTGAAAATTCCATATGAAGTTGTTGAAAGTTTACTACCATACACTACAGTTTAAATCATTAGAATGGGATAGTATTTATTTTCTTCCCTAAAAGATGAAGCAGCTCTTGCCTGGGGGTTGTAGTGAGCTTTTATCTCCATTTTGTGGGACGTTTCACGTCCAAAGGAAATATTTTCCATTTGTTATAAATTAAATAAGCCAACAAATATCCATTTCCTAGGAAATTCTACTTCTTGCATTACTTGGTGAGTGTTCAAAGGCTGCGCATGGAGACTATTGTATGCAATGAAGAGTTTGAGTAACATAGACTGGGTTCATTTGGCATTAAAGCTTTAAGAAATTGTTGGCCATTGTACTACACATCCAAAAGCAACTGATGTACTAAGAGCGGTGCTTTTAGAGTGATAAAAGGTTGAAAGATAGCTTTGTTGAAACGGATGGGGAAAGGAAACCTGTATTCATATCAAGCAGTGATTCAAGAGAGAGGCGAGCAAAGTAATGGGGTGCTAAGACTGGGTTCTTTGTTTGATATAATCAGTTTTTGGTTCGACATCCTAAACTTTGCCTTAGAGGATGTAAAGGGAGCCATAATTGCTTTTATGCTGTCAATTGTCACTATGAACTTGTGTCTATAATGACTTAATGGGGAAGATTCTTGTCCTTTTTCCGGGTTTCTGCTCTTTCTTTCTACTTGCCTTCCTTAAGTTTATTATCTGTGGGTTTGTTGTGGCCTTAGAGTACTTTTTCAATTGTGGATTAATAAGTGTGCGTATTGAATTTTTCTTGAATTTGTAGTTTGTTTGTCTTTTCGATTTTTGTTTTCAAGAAAGGAGATTCGGTGATAGTAAGATATTTTCTTTAATGTAAATTTATAGTTATTATTTTCTTTTTTAGCCGCTGATTGGCTTTATGATCAAGAAATAAGCTTTTTTACTATGCATGTTTGAATATGGTCATGTATGTTCCTAAAGGAAACACAATATCTTGTTATTCTTTGTCTTTACCTTGGCAAAGTGATGATAATATTTGTTACTCTTCTAATCGAACCTTGATTCACTAGCTTGCTTCACCACTGAAACCTGTTATAAATGGTTATATGATTGCTCATATGATTTGTAATTTTCTGCCCTCAAACCCAAAGAAATATTTGTGATATGAGATATGACTTTCTGATTTTTCTCCTATTTTCTCTGTGGCAAAGACCTCTACTTTCCGCAGTGTGTCAATTACCACCTAACTGTTAACATTCCTAAAACGAAAAACCAGTGACTTTCATTTTTTCCTCTGAGTTATACCTTTTCTTTAATTAACAATGGATATTGTAAAAAGAATACCAAGGATGTATTACTCATGTACCTAAGTTGTGAGATTTGAAACCTAAAACTTGGATTTTTCCTGACCATATCGGTGTTATCTATTGGTATCTTCTTAAGCTCATTGTCGATTCAATTATGCTTCTTTACCTAGTATCTCCTTTTTATTTTTTGGTAGTGTTTCTGCATATGAGGTTAACTTCACTTGTCATCATTGTAAATCATTACTACTGAGATTATTTTGGATGTAAATACGTCTGTTATGCTTTCTTATTTTCAATTCTTTGGGGGGTGGGGGTGGCAGAGATATTGGCAGATTGCATTCCATGAAGGTACTGTTAGTTCTGTTACCTTCTTGCACTTGGTTGTTTCGCATATGGTTGGGCCTATGGAGTCTAATAATTACATTGTGCATTGCCTCAGAGCCATTGGAAATTCATTTTGTAACAAAAAACACGTAACAATAAAAGAGTGCTTCTATTATTTCCCTTGAATGTGATTCTTTTGAAAACGAGGCAACATCAATATTTAATGCTAAATCTTATGCTTGTATGTGCAGGAATAGGTTCTGGAGAGTTTGAAAAGTCTACGGACTACAAAGTTTGATATTAATCAGTATCTATAGATCAATATTGCACCTAGGCCATAAAACTTAAATCAATGGATGATGGAGTTTCAGGCTTCTGGGGTCCAGTCACCTCCTCTATTGACTGGTGTGAAAAGAATTATGTTTACTCATCTCGTATAGCAGAGTTTTACAACACAATATCAAATATACCAACCATTATTTTGGCTGCCATTGGCCTTGTAACTGCTGTAAGTCAAGGTTTCGAGAAGAGATTTACTGTTCTTCAGCTATCGAATATGATACTTGCGATTGGGAGCATATTATTCCATGGGACACTGCAACGTGTGTAAGTAACAGCTTTGCTTTTCTTCTGTAAATCATCTTGCTTCTCACTTTCCTGAAAATTATGTTGCTACTCTGACTGGGTAAGTTGGGGCATTCTAAAGTTCATAAAAAATTACAAGTTCAGAGCTATCTAGTTAAGTTGATGAATTTGCATTTTTATGTTCTATTTCTCATGTAATTTGCCATAATTTCTGTCAAGTGGCTTAACTATTCTGATTTTACATAGCTTCTTTTTCTACTTCGATATTGAGATATATTCCTGGACCCCAGTAGGGTCCAATTTGGAGGCTATAAACCAGGAAATTTGGGTGTCCAGGAGATCCCAAGTCCAAGAAGTTCATTTTTTAATCATATTAAACGGGAACCTCGACAGGGACTTGGGAGGTGTACAGGTCAGTTTTTGGTCCCTAATAGCCTTTCTTCACCCTTCCTAGGCACCCACTTTTAATACTCTTATCAGTGAAGCCATTGGTGGATATGTTTATGGCTGTCAAATAGGTCGTGTCGGGTCGTGTTCGTGTCAAAGTTAAACGTGTCGATAATCTCTCGACCCAAACCTAACCCGTTTATTAAACGGGTTGGAAACCCTTGATCTTGACCTGACCTGTTTAATAAACGTGTTACCTGCTAATGACCTGTTAACCCGTTTATCCTATTTTATTTTTACGAACTAGTTAGAAATTAAGAAAAACATATAACTTTACCTAAAAATCA
>BSSO01002806.1:0-18150 GCA_030267885.1 Mesembryanthemum crystallinum
GTTGTGAGTTAGTGGAGGGGTATTATAGAAAATATATGGGAATTTATGGGTTTTGAAAGCTAATTTTGGGACAAAAAAATGGTGCTTTTGAAAGCTAATTACGGGACGGAGGGAGTAATAGTTAAGGGTGTAAAATTGGATGAATGAGTTGTTAATTTTTTATTTTTTTGGGCCGGGAGAGGCACAAACGCCCGTGAGATAAATTTACATGCAACAGAGGAGAGGGAAAATTAAACTTGGGACCTATTGTACCAATGCCTCGATCTTTACCACTAGGTCAATACTTCATTAGCAGTGGTTAACTTATTCCATCAATGTGATGTTTAACCCTTTTTCAAGATAAGCTATTGCTATTTTTAGAAATTTGAGAATACTTATTTGATACACTCACGAACACATTACCTACATTCAATACACTCATTATTTACATGTGAGTCGAGTAGATTAACAGTGATTATATTGTCTACTTTTAAAAATAATGTCGAGTGTTTGGTTACAGATATACGCAAATTTTCCCTTTCAGTTACTTTTCTTAATAGTTACATTTTGTTCAAAATTAATGTCGCATGTTAAAAACTCCATCCGTGTCAGAAAAAAATTCTATCTTCATCAAATGCACATCCGGTAGCTTGCCTATTGCTCTTCTCATCTCATCTCTTCCCACCATCGCCATCAACATTGTCTTGCCACCATATTTCATGTCCTTATTTGTTATCGTCTTCTATTTCTTAGATTTTTTATAATATATGGACAGTTAATCTGAATTGTAAGTCTCAAGCGATCAGAATGGTGACTGATGCTAAGAAACAAAAAAGTGTGTGGGGGTAGGTGGTGCATGGCTAATAGAACTGTGGTGGTGGTCAGGTCGCTCACACACTTGGGTGGATACGCCATAGGCAAGGGAAGATGGTAATACATATTGGTCACAAGTTATTGGCAATTCAACATGGCAGTTGAAAGAGTTTGTTAATTTAGGGGTAAGACTTATATTACTCATTATAAAATTAAAAGATCACTCAAATTTGGTAACTCAATTAATCATGAATTTTAAGTGTTCATTCAAGATTTCATGCTAATCACCTAAAATCATTTTGTCCCACCTAAAAATAGATAACCTAATCTCACCAAACCCCAATCAAACACCACGTTTTTCTTATCTCAAGTAAAACTCTACCCCGAAAGAAAAAATAAAAAAAATTATATCCTGGTACAAGCCTTCAGGCCCATGTTTAAAGGTGGGAAATTGCCATGTAGTGGATGAGGTGGAGGCCCAACTTATGCAAACCAGGGCGGTTCTTCACTTCCAATCCCAGTTTTCGGCTATAAATTACGCAAAGCCCTCGTACCACTAACATAAACCCTAAAACGTGAATCTTAATTCCTCAGCCGCTTCAAGTGTTTGCTCTCTCTCTCTCTCTCTCTCTCTCTGTGTTTTTTTCTGGGTTTTGTTTGAAAATTGAAGGTGCGATGATGATTGAATAAATCTCGTTAATCCGAGTTATTAAAGCTGCGGATAAATCTTTCAATCCATTCTTTTTATTTCTGAGCACCTTCATTTTTCAATCACAGTTTTTGATCTCTCTCTGAGCTTTTAAACAAATTAAAAATCAGTGTTTGGTTTCTGAGATTTGTCATTAATTTCCTCTGATTTTGCTGTCCACAAGTTTTAGATCGTGATACTTGATGAATTTTTGATTACTATAGTAGTTTTCAAACGGAAAAATTTAGTGTTTTTATTTGACATTGGGTACCATCTGCTTCAAAACATTACTATTTCACATTGGTAAATGTTTTATACCCAATCTAACAATCTCGATGTACATTTAATCATTTGTTTATATACAATGTAATCTTGAAAATAAAATCTTAGCATATCATCAGCTTATAAGCTACTTTGGCCATAGCTTGAAACTAAATGAACTTATCTTCTCAGTAACATATCAGACATACTCCAGGTTTAAGCAGGCAATCATCAAACGTACAAATACATGCGGTCCTAAAAACTTATGAACTGGACAAGCATAAAAATGTTTGTCATTTTGAGTCACAAATTCATATGAATATATATGACATATACAATGACGCGGGAGCTTCAAAGAGGCTCAGATTGTATGAATCTATCGATATTTCGTGTAGTGACGCCATCTCCTATCTCTAAAACGCTGTAGTACTTTGCCAAAGGTCTCAACATCCATGATTACATAAGCTCCAAGTTAGCCCATTAGGCATGGCTAGAAAATATTATTACACATAAATCAAGCATGGCTAGAAAATATTATTACACATAAATCAAGTGAGAGTCTATAATAAAACCAATTAACTTTAGAAGCAATTAACTCGGTTTTTTTTTTTTGGTTGTTGGTAGTGTTTTTCTATCAATTTTTTCAATATGAGAGTATGAGACACTAGATTTAGTTTTTCCATCCGTTTTCAATTGAAGTTGACACTTGATTTTCCGCAACTCACATGGAAGTACCATTTATTAGAGGTACTAAACATGATTTTAATACTTTGTACTACCTCCGCCTTTAACTCAAGGCTATAGTTCATATTTTTAGACAATAAAATCCCCAAATTTGACAAAAATATCCACTTACATATCCTTTATGTATAAAGTGTCACAATGTGTAACCTTAAACTTGTTAGGAAAGTTAATGTTCAATTTGTATCCATTGTCATTCGGATAATTATCAGCATGCCGCCTCTTTTTCAGGAGTGATTGACTTATACCTCTAGAAGTGACACCCCTAGGCGACGGTGAGAATCAATCCATTCCCCACATCATATTTGCGTGTAATTGCGTTGGTTGATCAACTTTTAAAAGCCCTCAAGATTCACAATGTCAAACAAAACATATATTCCTTGTCATCATAGCATTTTTGAGGTTGGAATTTGGCTAAAAGCCAGATCATGAAGTTGTGTTCAGTCTACTCCAAATCCAAATTATCAGAATGTCAAACACAAAATCAGGGATCATAATTAACACTCAATCAACTCATAATAATACCGCCATTTCCCTAACTAATGGAAGACTTCATATATTACTAATATTTAGCATTTTAATTAATTAAAAAAGCTCAACATTTTCAAACCAAAATGCGTAATCTTGAAGCACAAATATCCTGTCATGACATGATGATTGATGGTAGGCAGCTTCTATATTGGCTTGCAGCAACCTTCGATCTCTTTCGCATCCCTTTTCTCCTTACCCACCACTTCATATAAAAACATTATTAATGAATACAATCAACTTATTATGAGAAGTTGTTTCTTAAGTTACTTTCAGAATCGGCAAAATCATGCCATTATTTTTTCTAGTAGTATAATGCTTATGCGATTCTAAATTTTGCATTAAGCATTATGATTAGACTTATATACATGTCTTTATCTTATTATCTTTATTTTGAGTAAGAATAATCCTGTTAATTTTGAGCCAATCTTTTGATCACATTGTCCTAAGTCAAGTTGATCATGAACTCGTAATATGGAGATGTTGGAGGACATGTATGTATATATGAATGTGCAATTGATACGAGTTATATCATGCAAAATACTAGTTGTATTTAGTATTTTTTTCCCCCCCAAATATTGAAGTATATATGAAGTGGTAAATTTCAAATCCAAAAATTTGAATCTCAATATTGTGTCTCACATCATATAGTATTATGTACAGTATTATATTAGAAAAAAAAATCACATCAAAAATATACTATTTGACATCGTGTAATTTGCATTGTCATACATTTTGTATCTAAGCTAAACTATTATTAGTAACTAAACCTCTTCCTATCAATAAAATTATCCCAAGTTCTTAAATTACGCTTTCTGGTCTCCAACCTTGTGTTCTACTATTTGACTCAATTAATCAAATCTCTAGTTGCAATTTGACCTTAGCTCCTACTGTACAATAACAATAACACAAGAGTTAAAATCAAGCCATGACAGAGCAAAATAGTAACACAAAAGTATTATTAGCCACCTTCTTGTGTAAATCCTTACACGGCAAACGTGAAAGCTGCCATATATTGAGCTTTATAGGTAAGAAATCGGCCATAACGTAGCTTATATCTACATTACATTGACCTCAAATGAAGAATCATATAATCATATATAACACCACCACATATATAATATAAGGTCCCTCATCATTGTTCATTAAATTCTTGGCTCTCAAGTACCATATACCATACAAAACTCAACACTTCACTTGCACACCTTTGCTTCGATCATCTTCAACTAGTACTAATAAAAACATCACCTTTCCTTTATTGTTCCTCTTTGCACTTCCATCGAGAAGGAGAAAATTCCTGCAAGGAACCGTGCACATGTGCACATGGGAGTTACATGGCCGTGCTTCTTGCATTTCGATGAAGAAGATCTTATATAATACCCGGCCAAGGCTACATTGTCAAAGTCATCACAATTACATTGTCTTGTTGTTTAACAACATTGCTCTCTCCTTCATTTTGTCTATCCTCATGGCTAGTAGCTCCTCTTCTTCTTCTACCATTACTACCAGAGCCGTGGCCGCTGCGATGGACCCCACCACTGCGGTCCTCATAAGGGTCGATCAGTCGGGTCGGGGTGACTTTAAGAAGATACAAGATGCCATTGATTTTGTCCCTTCTGGTAATTCGGAGTATGTCTTCATTTGGGTCAAGCCAGGAACTTACAGGTATTAATTCTTTTAAAACTTTGTGTTTCTACAATTTTTCTTAGTTTGGTCACTTTTTATTCATAGCTTAAATGGTTAGAAGGAACCAACAGATGTTCCGATTATTAATTAGAAGCATTATTTCCAAAATTCTAGGTTAAGGGTTTGATTCCTATCGACCTTTCTGCCTCATCTCAAATCCAAAAAAAAAAATAGCGTAAAAGTTAGAACTAATAGAGGGAATATATGTAAATTCAAGTATTTAAGGGTAAATTAAATGAGTATTACATGTATAATTTTTAGTGTGAATAAGCCTTAAGTGTGACTTATTTGCGTGATTTCATCAATAATGCAGGGAAAAGATTGTGGTGCCAGCTGATA
This sequence comes from Mesembryanthemum crystallinum, assembly GCA_030267885.1. NCBI lineage: Eukaryota > Viridiplantae > Streptophyta > Magnoliopsida > Caryophyllales > Aizoaceae > Mesembryanthemum > Mesembryanthemum crystallinum. The sequence goes on from BSSO01002806.1 coordinate 5,036, forward strand.
AGCCTTACATAACTCTAAGTGGAAGCCAAGCAAGTGACACCATAATAACATGGCATGATGGTCATGATATCTTTGATTCCGCCACTGTTTCTATTTTGGCTTCTGATTTTGTGGGACGATATCTTACATTTGAGGCAAGTTAACTATATATTCTCGGGACAAATTACCCTTTTTTTTTTTTATTTTGATGTTATTTTTGTTGTTGTGTGGTAACCAAGAACTAGTTTTAACATATGTTAGGTCATCAAAATATGGAGCATTATATTTGTGTGTGTATACTGAATCATGTTATTTTGAAAATTGTTAGCATCTTAGAATTGATATTATTATTAATGTGGAACCAATTGTACATGTATTCTCATGTAATATTTTTGGAGCATTATTTTTCTCATGTACATACATTAAGTGTGTGGTCTTTGGCATGTGACATGCTATGATGTGAGATCCAAACAACCATAGAATTTGATTGCAGTTGTGAAAATTTATTGCTCACATCACATAGGGTAAAATTTGGGAAGATGATGATTGATGTAGCAATGACAACTTACCATCCTTGTAACATCTATCATTGTGAACCAATTGTCAAGAATAAAGCATGGAACTTTCAAATTTGATCATAACCTTTTGATATGTAATGCATGCCATGCGAATTTTAATGTCATAATCATTATTGATATGTAATTTGATCATACAGGGTGCTTTATAATATTATAGTTTCACGAGCATAAAATTCTTATCGCATGATATGTACAGAATACATTTGGAAAGACAGGAAAGGCTGTTGCATTAAGAGTTTCAGGAGACAAAGCAGCATTTTATGCGTGTAGGATCCTCTCATATCAAGACACTCTCCTTGCTGATGCTGGAAGACATTATTATAGTAACTGCTATATTGAAGGAGCCACTGATTTCATTTGTGGCAATAGTGCTTCTCTTTTCGAGGTGTGTTTTCTACTCATAATTTCACCAAAAAAAAGATAAATAAATCATAATTTCAAATGCCCTAAAGGGTTTGTAAGCAAGGGTTTATGTGTTAGCAATCAAATGTCGTGTTCACAATTTTGCAACATTGACGTAACTTTCATTTCATTGAATAATCGAATCTATTAGCGGATCATATAATATTAAAGGGATTATGAAGTTTTCCATACTAATAAATGTACGTATATTATGGTCAAACAACATATGATGTACAATAGCTTGAAATAAAATAATGACACAGTTAAATAACTCGAAATTCAATTGCTTGTTTCCACAGAAATGCCACATACATTCGGTGGTTCCAAATGGAAGTGGAGCAATCACTGCCCAAAAAAGAGATTCACCATGGGAAAATACTGGCTTTACCTTTTTGGGATGCAAGATCACTGGTGAAGGTGTTGGAAACACACTGCTTGGAAGGCCATGGGGTGTAAATGCAAGGGTTGTCTTTGCATTAACTTACATGTCGAGCGCAGTTTCACCACAAGGGTGGAGTAATTGGAGAGACGAGAGCAAGGAAAGGTACATATCTTTACAACATCGCAAATAATTGGGTAAACCCATTTAACCATTGAACTATCTAAGTTATGGGTGATTTTTCGTAATTTAAGGATAACTTTACGCAGCTTATGGGTGACCTTTTACAACTTATTATTGACAATTTTAAAAAGTTACCCTTAGTCGTGAAATCACCCCTAAGTCACTAACAATCGACCCTAAATTGCGAGAAATCGCCAGTGAATTAGGTTAACTAACGATAAGACGGTTGCAAAACAGTGTTAACTCTACGTTGTCTACTCTCTAACAATATTTGTCGTTAATCAAATTTATTTTTCAATGACAGTACTGTGTTATTTGGAGAGTACAAATGCTATGGACCAGGAGCAAATAGATCGAAAAGAGTTGATTGGTCAAAGGGTCTTTCAAATGAAGAGGCTGCACCATTTTTGACCAAGGATATGATTGGTGGAAGAGGATGGCTTAGGCCATCACCAACCAAGTTTAAGAAAGGCTTCTCCACTAATAATTAATATCAAGTCCAATGAAGCAAACGATTAATATGAATTTTAATTCATATGGACTGAAAATATATGTATTTGTATAGTATTTAAATTTAATTCCTTGGCTGTTAATTTATTGACATTGAAACTTGTAGGTGAATTGTATTTGATATATTACTCCATTCATTTTGTTTGTTGTATATTCACTCAATTATTGGTCTCAAGGTATGTATTGTTGTCAATAACGACATAGAAATTTCATGAAATGATGGGAAGAGGATAATTTTTCTTGTACATAATGGTAAAGTGTGGTTCAATAGGTTTATATATCATTAAGCCCAAACTCTTCACTCTCATTAGAAATAAATCAAGACAATAGTTTACCACAAGTACGTACAATAAACTCCTACAATCTCTATGGACCATATGGTAGTGCATAATATGAGACGGAACAAAAGTTCTCCAAGTTGAAATGCAATAATAATATGGAGTTTTAAGCTCTTTGCTCTTATATGTCTTAGAAGAATATATAATTCATGACGTGACTCCATGAACTAGCTTAGAAAACCGATTACAAATAGTTTTTTTTTTCCTCTGTTTCACTTTTTATCGGATTTTTGCATATATTTGTTAAATGGATACAGATATTCGAGAATAATCTAACCCCAAAGAAGTTATATAATTAATGTCTACATGAATAGGAAACGAATTATATTTCATGACATGACTCCTTGAACTAGCTTTAAAAACTAATAATTTAAAAGGTGCATGATTTTGACAAAAATCTCAAAAAAAAAAAAAAAAAAAAACCTCACAAACCCTTTATTTAAATTTTTTTATTTTTTTTTATCGAATTTTTATGTATATTTATAACTGGATTCGGATATCCGGTTACCCGGCCCTAAAGGAGTCATATCTCTTAACGGGTCATCTTTCGGAAGCCCAACCTCTTTACTGTTTTGCCGCTTCAACCCCGTACCCTCCTCTCTTGCCTCTACTCTGAGCTTCGGCGTACCCTTCTTCTTCTTCTTCTTCTTCTTCTTCCATACTCCGACACAGAGAGAGACAGAGAAATTTCACACAGGTTAGTTGGGGTTCTAATAACTTTCATCCTCTTACAACAGATAGGTGTTCATTGCAATTTATCACCACAATTTGCTAATCTTTTTTTGTTTCATTGAATTTCATAGGGTTTTAGCAAGTTTTTGTTGGTGGGGTTTTAGCAAAACTTTGAAATAATGGGGAAAAGGGGCAAGACTGAGAAGAAATCGCCTCGAAGCTCGAAGAAAAGCAAGTTACATGATGAAAATTTAGACCTGGATGACGAAATTGATGCCTGTATGTGTAGCTACTCTTTTTATTTCACAAATGATTTTGCCCCTTTTTGTTTTTTTTTTTTTTGTTGCCCAAGTTTTGTTTTATCTTTTTCTGGGATTTGTTATTTGGGAGAGAAATGGCATTGGGGTGTTGATGAATTTAGGTTTGCTAATTGCAGTTCATAAGAAAAGGGATATAATTCCTTTGGACGTAAATGCTGACTTTGATTCTGATGAAGATGATGATGAGCATCCAGTTTTTGATTATGAGGTTTGTTTCTCCATGTTTGTGTTTCTGTACCATCTCTCATTTAGTTGTTGGTAATCATTCTTTTGTTTCTGCTTGGGTTTACAGCATTTGAAATGATGTGCTAATATAGGGTTTTTTTTAGAGCTTATATTACCTGTCAAGTTTTTCCTTGATGATTTTGACAAGTTTTGAGTATTGAAGTAGAGTTAGCTTGCTTCCCTGCTTGTTGAGCACTACTTATCGGTCTTTATCCTATGTCTCTCACTGGTTTTTGTGCAATATGTCTGTCACTGGTTTTTGTGCAGGGTATTGATGGCGATGAGGATGAGGACGAGGATGAAGATGATGATGATGATTACGACGAGGACGAGGATGAGGATGAGGGTGGTAAACATAACAGCATGTCCAAAAAAAGTAAGATATAATTTGACCTTTATGTTGTACTCCTATTGATTATTGAAAATGTGGATGGTTTATGGTTCCTTCCATACCTAAAAATGATTTTCTCCTTAAAACTGATTATATGAGGATAGAGATAGTTATATCCTTTCTAGGAGGCAATTGGATTAGTCAGAAGGTGAGTATTATTAGTTCTCTAAAAGAGTGCATTTTCTCATGATTTTTAGTATGCTCATGTGCTTGTGCATCATGGAAACTTTTATGGGATCTTATATGTTATCTTACCATTGGTTTGCTTTCTTATTATTTGTATGCTTAAGTAATGTATGTTTGTTGGAGAGCTGAAATCTATTTAAAATTGAATCAAGTTAAGGATTTCGTGTAAGAGCTGAAATTATTTCCTTTCAAAGGTAAATGATGGGACTTGGTCTTCAAAGGTTATCATTTACCTTTATATCTGATGATATGATTTTGTTGCAGATTGTAAGAAGTCATGCCATGTTCTATTGAGCATAAGGATTTCATATCTGAGATGGGAGAATTAGACATTGTACTTAAACCTGTTGATAGTTCTTATAGATTTTGGGCTTTCAACCTCTGATGCACAAACATAAGCATAGCTTGCACATGTGTCACTGCTCAGTTATGGGTTTACATCTTGGTTATTCTTGCTGTGTAAAATCTTTTGAAGTTTGAATGTGTTGTCATCCGCCTTAATTGCATATCTATATTTCAAATCCCTAATCAACTTGTATGGATGAAACTAGCTGAATCCTGTATTATTATGTCATGTCCAGCAAAATTTTGTTCTTAGGCTACATATCTGTTGGCACCATGTATTTATGTGTGTGCTCTATTGTCCATGTCTTATCCCCTCTCTCTCGTCTCATTAAGCATTGTCAGATGTCATTGCTGATTGATTAACATTTGGCAAATTGTTCTTAGTTGAAAGACAACTAAAACATCTAAGGGAAAGGCATGGTGGTGTTGAGGATGAAATGGATGATGATGCTGAAGAGGATGATAAAAAGAAAGTCTGGTCTAAGGGGAAGCGTGACTACTATGGTGCAGACAATAAAGATTATGAGGTAAGCTCTTAATTTGCAGTTACCATTTGGAATCACATCTCAGGGTATAGTATTGATTCAATGTGCTTCTCTTAAATACAAGCTGGAGAATTTGCTTGCCTAACAGAGTTTCATCCCATGGAATGATAATTGAAGAATTGCATCTGAAACTAAAATCTATCCTTCAAAGTTACAAATGTTACCATACTTAACATGCTGATCATAATTACAGTTGCAATCAAGTGATGAGGATACCCCTGCCGAGGAAGAGGAAGAGGTGATAAATATGCAGAAGGCGAGAGCAGAATCTTTGAGGCCTGAGGACTTTGGTCTCCAGATTGGTGAGCAAGAAGACAGTGACGAGGAGCCAACTCTAGAGGTTAGTTTACTGATGGCATGCCTATGGTTAACTGCTTCTTAGGTGTGTTTTTGATTACTATTCTGGACCTTCCAGTATTCGTAAATGTTGTTTTTTTGTCACATATTACAGCCCAAAGGGTGTCAACTATTTGTCACTGTGAATTTGGTGGAGAACCTGAATTTAGAGATTTGGACTATAAAAGTTTGTTATATACTTTAATATTTGTTCGGTTTTGTTTTACATAATGTCATTAGGAAATTGTGGTAAAAGGGAAATCAAAATCTTCCCATAATATTGAGGCTGAAGGTGATGCTGCCCCCATGTATGAGGAGGTCAAGAAAGATCTGAGTGCTTTGTCAAGGGACGAGCAGATGGCTATTGTAGATAGGTAAGTATCTTACATGCAGTGGCCTTTGTTTTGTTTAGTTTTGATCTTATATCTCTTATGTTACCACTCATGCACTCACAGACTTTATGTTGTTTCCTGTTAAATTTATTGATGAAAATTTTCATGTGAACTGAACTGAATTAGCAATACTGAATTGAAGTGAATGAATAGTAATATGTGAGAGAAAAAGTAAGTTGTTAAATGAAAGTGAACTGCGTGCCGAAAATGAAAGAAGAGAGCCGTCATGGGAGGGATAATATTCAGTTGCTCTTATATTTAATTATAACCTATTTAGTTTGTACAAGCAGTCCTTTGAGATGCAAATGCTCATTGATTTGATCGTCTTTTATTTACTAAAACAGTTTTTTGCTCTCTTCCATGCTGTGTGCTGCAGCTCTGCTCCGGAATTGCTCGGCCTGCTAGATGAGCTGAATGATGCTGATGATCAACTTCAGACCCTAGTGAATCCCCTTGTTAAGAAGGTATGATGTCTCCTATTAGATAATATGGTGATTTTATGCTTCATTTTAAAAACCAATGATTGGCAACAAAACAGGGGTAAACCCGTAGTGCTATATAGGCTTAGTTTTTTCTCTCTTGAGTTTGGTTGGGTTGTAGTATACCATTATCTAAGTGATGGCAGTTTGTTTGTTTGTTTATTTTCTTCTGATAGGTGATAGTCACAAATTGTTTCCATTATGGTCCTAAGATTTTCATAAATTACGTGGGGCATTGTGTGTATGCTGGAGTGTCTAGCTTGAAAGGTTAAAGTATTTTCTAGTTGANTTCTAATTTTTATGGCATGTGCCAACATTCTTTCTTTCTTGCCTTAACTCTTAGTTGGATTATTGTCAGATAGTAATTTAGGCTGTTTAAGTCTTAAGCATTAGTTGTTGCTTTGTGAAGGTTATGAAGGGAGATAATGCTAAGAATGAAGGACTCCATTATCTGGAGGTGAAGCAGCTACTATTGCGTGTTTATATTCAAGCTATCTCCTTTTATCTTCTTCTCAAATCAGAAGGGCATCCAGTTCGTGATCATCCAGTTATAGCCCGCCTTGTGGAGATCAAGAGCTTGTTGGAGAAGGTATTCTCATTTTTTACTTATATGATTATCAAATTTGTACTTTCAGAAATTGCTATGGTACTGACGAGTTTGCTGACTTATTTTCCCCTTTGCATCCTTCTTTCATTTATTGAGTTTGTTTATGCTTGTTCAGTTGCACAATCAAGCTGTAGAGGTCTCAAGTTTTCCTCTACATCTTAGAAGGGCCATAGTTGGGAGAAGATTATCTGTGATTGTTGGTTTATAAGATGCCTTGTAGTCCCCTCCCCAGGGTAAACTATAGTTTCATATGTTTATATTTGCTGAATTTTTGACTTGCCGTATAAGTCAGCTGATAAAAGACCTAGCAAAGTTAGACATCACAGCATCTGAAACCGAGAAATGTTTTTTTGTGAAGTCAGCAAACAGTTTCTTGAGCAAAATGTGGATTATGCTTACCCTGGTTTGTCTCTTGCTGAAATTCTTATTTTTCCATCAAACTCACAAGAGGATGTCTTATTGAAATGAGAAAAAACATGGATCTTTGCTTATGCAAACAACTAAATATAGTTGATGTATGAAATCTTCATGTGAATAAAGGGTCTTTGCAAATACTTACGCCCCTCCCGAGGAAAAGTGTGATGATTCTCCAACCTGCATCACCTCAGCTTATGGTCCATTTCATGGGGTTGAGTACTTGGGGGATGTTATGTGCCCTTCAGCTTTGTCTCTCCCAATTCTATCATCAATTGAGCTAGTGCCAAACTGCCAATACCGCAGCAAACTTTTGCAGCCACCAAAGTTACTTTTTTACTCCCCCAATCCTTCTATGCTTGTTCTTTTTCTTTCTGCTAACCTTCATTGGCATGTTTAAATCACATCAACCATCTTGCAATGGTTTATATGTTGATAGAATATGCTTGAGCAAGTCAAAGATTCTGCAATGGAACATAGGCTGTTGCTTTTATATTATATTATTTTGTTTTCCACTTATTATTGTTCACATGTAACCTCATCGATAAATCTGCCTCTTGCTCATTTGTTGATTCTAGGATTCAGAATTGGTTGTTCTACATAATTCGTGATTAGCATGAACGGCATTTTTGTTTGTCTTTCTTGGCTACAGCTGGTGTTTCTTGTTTCCAGCATGTTACTGTTTTTTTTTTTTTTTTCTTTTTTTTTTCTTTTTAAGGTTCTAGTCCATCCTTTTAATATTATTTTTTTGAATTCTGAATTCTATTCCTTCTTTAGTGTCATGTATGGTTTACCAACTAATGCCTGCGAATTTCCTTGTTTTCTTGCCTCCTGCTGTAGATGAAAGAACTTGATGGGAATCTACCAGATGGACTTGAGGATGCTTTGAATGAAAGGAGTGATATTGTAGCTGCTCAGGAGCTAGATATGAAGCATCTTGCACTCTCATCTAAGTTTTTAACTCAATTGAATGATCTTGCTGGGCACTCAGCTGAGAAAAAAGAAGCATATAAGGTGATTGTCATACGAAACTTGGTATTTTTGCCTTTTTGTTTCACATGTTGAGCTAGTGAGCTTCAATTTTCAAGTGCTACTTGCAGCTCAAGGAAACAGTTGAACCACTTAAAACGAAGTCAACTGAGGTATCTGAGAGAAACCGGCAAAGAGCTAAACACCAGGTGAATCTGCAAAGAGATGAACTCCTTTGTCTCTTTTATTTGCTCGTGGTTTTTTTTCCCCTGCTTATCTTTTTGAAGCTCAGCAGAGTGATAAAATAAATTATATGGCAGGATGATCTAGTCAGCTCACAGAGTGTGAAAATGTTGCAATATCGAGCAGCACTTGAAGAAAAATTGAAGCAGAAAGGGGTCTCTGGTTCTGTTCATTCTAAGACTGATAGAAGCAACAAACAGAAACGGAGAACACTCAATGGGTATATTCTATTTTGCTAGTAACTGTAGCCATATTTGCTGTGTAAGATATACGCTTCTTATTTAATTAAGGTTCTGTTTTGGAATTAATCAGACAACTTGTAACATTTGACGATTTTGACGACGATGCGATGAATTTGGAGGGGACGGCTCGAGACAATGGACGTTACTCCACTATTTCCAGTAAAGTTTCTAAGATTACCGGCCAGGGAAAATTGCGGAAGGTTTGTTGACTGTTTTCTCTGTCAATATGTCAATATGTTTATTGTTAATAGATACGGGTTTACAGCAGTAATTTGATTCTTTAGTATTCTAGATAAATCTGAACATACTCGGAGGCTTTGGTACCTGTTGTTTTTGACTAAAAGGTTTATGGTCTGAAAAGCGGATATCTCCTGATAATAGGAACTGTGAATTATTTCAGAGCATGGGTCCATCTGAACACCTTACATTGTAACATTGTTGTATTCCTTGTAGATTGTCATTATCATCAGGCTTTTACTATTATGCTTTTAACCTCTTTTCTTTCTGAGCTCTCTCTTGCTGTGGAAGTGATCTTATGCCATCTATGGCTTATTATCTTCATAACCCTGTATATGGTCTGCATTTAGGGAGATTAACTCTCTTACATAAACACACACAAACAGAAAAAAAAGGAAAAAAAAAGAAAAGAAAAGAAAAGATGCTTAGGTTTCTGTTTTATTATCATTTGGGTCCTTGTTGCTTAGCTTGAAATTCTCTAAATGACAAATTTGTTTGTTTTGGTGTAATCTTTGAAGGGTGTTTCTGGTGATGATGATTTGCCTGAAAGAGATGATCTGGGAGACAGGAGAATGAAACATGAGCACCGGGTTCTGGCTGGGGCTGGAATCAAGCCCACGGATGAAGATGTTGAACCTGACAACGAGCCTGAGAGTTTGAGCAGTGATAAAGATGATGTTGAGGGCAATAGTGGAAAGGAAGGATCTGAAGATGAATTTTACGAGCAAATAAAACATCAAAGAGCAGCAAAACATGCAATGAAAGCAGCTAAATATTCCAGGTAATCCCCTCCTCTGCAACCAAATTTCTTGTCCTCCTTTTTGCTTGTTACATGTTTCTCTTCAATGCTTGGTTGCTATGACTTCCATGATTGGTAAGATTGCTTGTTTGTAAATTACTATCTTATTATCAGTATTATCAGTATCTGTTCAAGTGTACGAACATTTCGGCCAAAGCAGAAATCGACTTCTTCTTGTTATGTTGGGTACATTTTTCCTTCTTACTTGCATGCTTTGACACATTGATCTGGCTTGTGCTCGTGTAGGAACCAAGAATTCCCGTATGAAGAACCAGAGACCACTGCTGATGGGAAGCGTCATATCACCACTAAGGTGAGTGCTAGTCTGTTGTGCCCCTGAAGCATTTCTCATACCATGTTTCACATTTTATGGCCTTCACTCTTCTTCTACAACTTTGTCCAATGATTTATGAGGAAAATAAATTGATTCACATCGTAAGAAATGATATCACCAAATCATTCTTTGAAAATTCTTTGATAGGGTCATAATTATATAATTTTTATTAGTAGAATAAAAATCTAAGGTCAAAATCTGGTCTTGAAAACCATGACAATAAAAAGTAAACACGCCCTATATTGTGGGATTACTTTTTTTGTTTGATTCAGATTGTGATGACCATGAGATTTTGTTTTGGAACAGATGGAGAAAAACAGAGGGCTTACTCGTCCTCGGAAGAAGGAGATTAAGAATCCAAGGAAGAAGAATAGGGTAACTGATTTGAACTTTCACAAAACTGAACCCTTTTCCTCAAGCTCTTAACCTCATCTTTGAATGATATATATGCCGTCCTTACACGCACACTTCCTTATTCTGTGCAGCTTAGGCATGAAAAAGCAGTGAAAAACCGCCAGGGGCAGGTTCGGAACGTAAAGACGCCAAGTGGTCCTTATGGTGGGGAAACTACCGGTATCAACACTGGTATTAGTCGAAGTGTCAGATTTAAGGGATGAACAAAGTTATTCTATTTTTTTTCCTTCTTTTTTTGGTAATCAGTTTTGAGGTGTTGGGGATGGAGTTGAAGGGATTAGTTGAAAGATGTCTTAACATGAGTGAAGAGAAATAGACTTGGACGGTAAATTTTGCAGATTGTTACAGATTGTGTATATCACCTTCGTGATTATTCAAAAAGTTATCAAATTATGAAATCTTCTAAGCTTTTTACTTGCGCACTAGAGTATAATTTAGGAAGGCAAGCATTACCATCTCGATTTATAGTTTGGTATGGAATTTTTAGAGTCCCATATATATGCTTGATATTACTTGTATCTATAGAATATTATCTTTATTCATTTTTTATGCTCACCCAAAGGGAAAAAGGGTGATTACCTATGATCCGGTCTAATTGCGTGTTAATGTTACTATGTCAGCACTAGAGCTGGGCAAATGGGAGGGGGCCCGCTGGGCAACCCGACCCGGCCCACTTAAAACCGGGTCAAAACCCATTTAAAGCATAATTGGACGGGCCGTTAATGGGCCGCGCCATTTATACATGTTAACGGGTCTAACCGGGTCATTAACCGGGTACCCACTTAAACCCTGAAAAAAAAAAAAAAAAAACGCGTGAGATTTCATTCTCTCTGTTCTCTCTCTCGCTCTCGCGTTCACTCTCTCTCCTCTTCTTTTTCTGAGAATTCATCCTCTCGCTCAGCAACATCCAAAGGATTTCCATCTTCGTCTGAGATTTCGTCTGAGATTTTTAGCTTTTCTGGGTCAGATTGAAGCATCTCGCTCGAATTCAAGCTAAAAATTTACAGGTTAGGGTTTGTTATTCCGGGAGAAATCTAATTATTGTGTATTATTTTGCTCGAAATTAGATGATATATCTTGTGTGATTGGTATTGTCTCTAATTTCTGGGTTGCTTTTTGTTTTGGATATTCTGAGTTGGGTAGTAATTGTTGAGTGCTATATGTGCTAAATTTACAGGTTAGGGCTTATTATTTCGGGAGAAATCTAATTCTTGTGTATTATTTTGCTCGAAATTAGATGATAGTGTAATTGGTATTGTCTCTAATTTCTGGGTTGTTTTTCGTTTTGGATATTCTGAGTTGGGTAGTAATTGTTGGATTTATTATTGGAGTTTAGAGGCCTAAGGTACTGTGGTTTAGATTTTGCACATATGTGATGATTTCTGTTAGCAGCAGCTGCTAATAAAGAACATCAGAACCTTCACGAATCACAAGTTCCAATTCATAATCGTATTCAAAAGGATGCAAACTTTGGAAGAGATGTACAATCTTAAGAAGAGCACATGCCTCGCTTAGAAACTATATAATCTATCATTCATGAAGCTGGGCAAACTAATATGCAAACAAGTTACTGTCAATTCTTGAAATATAGAAATTATCCAATACAATCCATAATTCTTGGTTTATAGAAGCTGTTCCTGGGTTTATAAAAGGCATAGTATACCCACCTTTTATTTCTTCAAGACCAGATTGCATATGCATCTTATTACCTTCAAGCATCCTTGAAACCTCTTTGCCAGAATCATAAGCTCTGATGAAATGGTCTTCAATATCCCTTAATGCATCCAACAGTTCTCTTCCCCTATCTGGGGTGTCAATAACAGTTAGCCCCTTTTCTTCTTGGCTAACAGTACCACCATCCACTGCCTTGACAACACCAAGTGCTTCACTCCCCACAAAATTACTGTCCCCATTGGCTTCAAGTTCAACAACATTACCCACAACTTTTTGCCCTTTCTCTTCCTCTCTTTCCCCCTCCCCTCCAACTTCCTCTTCCAAATCAGGTATCCCTTCCTTCTCCCTCCTACCACCAGGTTCACTTTTCTAATGCTCTCATTTCTGTTTTTTGAATTATAATTTAAAATGCTGTGTGCCTGTGTATAGATGATCACATAGATACTTACCATTTTGAATTTTTTTTGGAGTATCATTTTGGCAAAAATGTATTCTTTCCTGATTTTGTATATGTGCTCCTTTTGTATGAATCATGATACATGTTGATTTATGTTTAATTTTTGGCAAGAATACATCTTTAGCCTATTGACAATATGTTTATTAAGACAATTGCCCTTCTGTGATGGTCTGTTTGGCTGCATAGATTGCTGTAGTTATGGTCTTTGTTTATATAATAAAAGAATACATCTCTAGTTCGTAACAAAGTTCTTGCTGCTCTGAAAATACTATTTGGCATATAAGTTTAGACTTTTAATGTTTTTTTTGTTGTTCTTCTTCGTGTTAGACTATCATATGGATAGTGAAGCAACTACAACATCGAGGCAGCCAGATGACGGGTATAGTGAATATGCAACTCAAGCAGCTCAAAAGCGTAAACGGCAAAAGACATCCAAAGTTTGGAGGGAGCTAACTGAAGGAAGGA